>MU700561.1:8348-52377 GCA_026770625.1 Nicotiana glauca | reverse complement strand
GCGCTAATATCTCGTGCGGAAATGACTTGCTGGATATTGCACCAACGTGATCCATATTATATTTAAACCTAGGACGCTCTCCCTTTATTCATATGGTATGATGTTTTTTTTTTTAGAAATTTTACGAATTCTTTCCAAAAAGCATTTACGTCTTTTCTCTCTTTCCTTTCAAAACTTTCAACTTATTTGTATTCCCTATGTGCAAACCTTGTTTGTTTACTCTTACTCTTCTTAAAGTCACAACTAAGCAAGGCCGGGAACCACACTAGTGGATCTTGAGGGGTGCCTAACACCTTCTCCTCGAGATAATCTCAAGCCCTTACCCGAACTCTGGTTTTCCTTCGAATCCTTTCTTTTCTCTAAAAAGTGTCCTAATTCACTATAATCATTAGGTGTCGACTCTTCAAATTCCATAACCCGGTTCCTCCAAAGGAAATGAGAGTTGTTTTGCCCATAATGTCATAAACCCGATTCCGCCCCTTTAGGGGGATGAAAAAGGGGGCGTCGACACCGACCTCCAGTTCCTCTTCCTTTGACTGGAGAAGAGTATACAGTTCAATATTCCGAGCCAAAACGGCCATCAGCTGGTCAGCAACTTGCTCCAACTCAACCATCCTTCGCTTCAGCTGGGCCTCTGATTGCTCCAAGCCCTCACGAAAAACCCAAAATTCCGGGTCCTGCTTGAGTAGGTCCGCCAACGCTTGATGCTTGGCACGACACCGCCGATACTTCTTTACCACCTTGTTAAAGGTGGCGGCCTTCCTTTGCGCTCGCCGCCCCCTCTCTACCTCCAAGACGAGAGTCTAAAGAAGAGGAAAAATAGGAAAGGCAAGTCAGTATGCATCAAAGTTTAATTTACGATACGTGAAGAAAATCGAAATATACCTGCAAGGCCGTGCCAGCAACCCTCCGGGATAATTCCCCGTCTCTAACACTTTTTAACATTTCATGCTCAGCGGCCGCACATAACAGGGTCATATCCGCTGCGGCCTGCTCGCTGTGCTGCAACAGGTTATACCCACCTGGGATCAGAATTCGATGGTTGGATCTACCCGCCGTCATCCCCACGCGGGCCGAACCTCTCGTTAATGCATCTACATCCGCGGGGGCGACCTCAGGGTCCACCATCTCACCATCGCCTGCTTCTTCAGCGGCAACCGACGAGCCACTCTCCGAAATGCGTGCTAGGGTGGCATCAGGAACTTCCCTCCCTTGTGGAGCCGACCTCCCAGAACGGATGGCATCGGCCATAAAAACTGGCCTTGACTCCCGACGGGGCTCACTCGCCCTCTCATCTTCTGTGGCTATCCCCTTACCAGTCATCAACCAACGTCTTTTCCTTTTCGGCGGCTCCTCGCCCTCGGAAGTCACCTCCACAGGCCGTAGGGATGGCAGTGAAGGAGTCTCTTCACTTGTGGACGCCACCACAGGCGCAACCTCAGGTTGAGGAACCTCCAGAGCGCCATCACTGGGCGAGCCACAGGGTATGTATCCGTCTTCAGAGTCAGTCCCCGCCCCAGGCGAGGTAACGATATTGTTCTTCTTCTTTTTAGGGGCGCTCCGACCTGACAACACAAATAAGACAGGTAACAAAACCTAAGGAAACCTCCAAAACATAGCCGAAGAGTTACCTGGAGGTCCATATCGTTTACGAAGCACAACCCAGGTGCGGCATTCCTCCGCATACGGAATCATTCTCTCCACCCACGACCTAATATTTTCAATGAATCGAGGTGGAGAAGCCTCGCTGCAAAAAAAAAAGGGGGGGGGGGGAGCAAAGAAATCACAACGGCCGTATGGTCAAAATCACAAGTGGTCCTGAATTCTACAAGTAAAAATACTTACGTTCTGGATTCCATCTTTCCGGGAACCCCTTGGTATTCAACACCAGATGCTCCGTCCTGATGTAGAAGTATTTACGACAAAAGCGACGGTTAGTCTTGTCATCGACTTTAACAACCAAGCCCCTTGTACCACGACTTTTCAGCTGCAGCATGGTACCCCTCAGGTAACCAGGGCTGCATAACTATAAAAGGTGGTGGAACGAGACGCTGCACTCAGCCCTGGCCGCATAGGTGGTCATAATACGACACACCTTCAAGGTGTAAGGAGTAAGCTCAGCCGGACACACGTTGTAAAAATGGCAAAGCTCCTACATTAAGGGGTAGATTGGAAGACTGTAACCAATCAAGAATGGGTACTCATAGAATGTGCAGTACCCGGGCCGGTGCACATTGGCATAGTCCGTCCCGGCCGGCACCATTTCCACGTGGTCCGGAATATGGTACGTCTCCCAAAGATCTTCTAAGTGGGATTGTAATAACTCGCTGTGCTCCCAGAGAAGGGCTGGTCTCCTAGTCGGGAAATCCCTGTGAACATGCATCTCCTTCGGGAGGACGTTGTCTATACTAAGAGGAACTAGGGCCTTCTCTGGATTTTCTCCTTCACCACCGGAAGACGGCGGAACCCTAGATGGGGCATTATCTTTGGCCTTTTTACTACTCTGTCCAAGTTTTGTCATGATATTCTCTATGAGAAATAAAGCTTTAATGATAGGAAGTGTGGTTTCAAAAGAAATGGAAGAGTCTCGCACAAAATAGCGATTGTTAGAGAGAAAGATGAAAAAGGAAGAAGAAAAGGTTCAAAGGTTCGAAAGATAAAATAGATTGAACCTTCCCTCTATTTATAGGGTTAGGATGCACGGAAATCGAAGAGGCATGATTCAAACGGGCGCAGAAAACCAAAACATCACATCATCCCCTGAACCGCCTCGGGAGCATGTATAATTATGACGCATGCGGGCGATGACATCATTTCGAAAAGGGGGCCACACGTCAGCAGCTCGGCGGTGCCATATATTTCACCTCATTCATGTCACCACCCCCAAATTGAGGACAAATTTTCCAAAGACGAGGTCTGCATGTCTGCCCATTGAAGACGTCTATTGGATACGCCTCCAACGAGTGGAGGGACTAATTGTATGGGGTCAAATTTGGCCCTCAATGTCTCTATTCCGAAGGGTACGCCCAGTGAAGCATACGTCCATTAAAGTAAGGGTACGACTTGGACGTAAGGACGAAGGCGACGCCGGTTAAGACCTGGCGCCCTCGCTAAGAGGACGTCGACTACGTTTTGTACTTTTATAATTATTTCGAGGAAGGTCTCCTATTATATAAATGGGACCTTCCCATTGTAAAAAAGGGGCATCAGTATTATTCTTGAATAATACAACTCTCTCATTTTGTCCTATTCTCTCTCTATCTCTATCTCTAACGAACATCTTCTCTTGAGTTCATGTTATCATCTTACAATATTAGATCTACAACAATAACATCATTTTTACATCTCTAGGTCTATTATATTTGATTACGATTTACCCTTTCACATTTTTGATTGTTTTCTAGCTTACAAAGTATATTGTTTAACTTTTGAGCTAAACACATATAACATTGATCTAACTAATAATGGGACACAAATCTATATATTATTAAAAGGAGAGGATAAAGCTCTCTCCTTAAGCCAAGTGGCAGCATAAAAAAAAGCCACATGGCACAATTAGTTACTAATTAGTTTTTTAGTTAATAATTAGTTATTTATTTAAATATCTATAAAAATGAAAATAATAAAAAATAAAAAACTATATATATATATATATATATATATATATATTTGTTACTTTATTTTAATTAATAAATATAGATATCTCATAATTAGTTATAATAAAAAAATCAAAAATATAAATATAGATATCTCATAATTAGTTATAATAAAAAAATCAAAAATATAAATATATAAAAAATAACTACACATTCAAATTGGGTGGGAGTAGTTTCAAGTTGGAGTGTTAAAATTATTTTAAAAAAAAAACAAAAAAAAAATTAACTATAATAAAAAAATGAAAAAGAAGAAGAAAAACTACCCATTCAAATCGGGGAGTAGTTTCAAGTTGGAGTTTTAAAATAAAAAAATGAAATTAAAAAAAAATAAAAATTAGCATTTCAAATTGGGGAGTAGTTTTAAGTTGGAGTTTATAATTATTTTAAAATTAAAAAAACAAAAATAAAGCAATAAAAAAATTTTGATTCAAATTGTGGAGTAGTTTCTTTCTAATATTCTATATTCTATATATCTTCTATATATTATTAAAAGGAGAGAATAAAGCAAAGCCCTCTCCTTATGCCAAGTGGTAGCCTAGAAAAAAATCTTATAGAATAATTAGTTAATAACAAAGAAATTATCTATTGAAAATTAACAAAAATAATTAACTACTAAAACATGGGGGAGAGTTGGTTTATGTTAGTTAATTTCTTTATTTCATTTTTAAAAATTTTTTTCTTTTTTATTTTTTGAAATAAAAAGTATATCTGTTCATTAAAATTCAAACAATATTACCAGGTCGTAATGACACTGATAAGTGTATTTTATCAGATGTTAACTACATAATTTTTTTCATAAAAACATATAAATTATCATGTTTTCTCCATATTTTTAACTTTATTTTGTAGGAATAATTATCGAAGAATATATTGTCGTGCACAATATGAAAAAGAAAAATAAATATTCAAGAAAAATACAACAAAGAAGTGTAAGATCGAGTTATGATTAATTACTACTGTGAATGCACAAAGTCTCGATTTGCCATGATATAATTGGTGAAATCTAAACTTAGAATGATAGAATTCTTCTCTGCAGTTCCAAATTCTAGATTTGCCATGGAAATCTAGCACCAAATCGAGAATTCGAATTCTCATATCTGCAAATGCAAAATCTAGATTTGCCATGGAAATCTAGCACCAAATAAGAAGTTGTTGCCGGATCAGAAGAAGGCATCGCAGTAGAGAGAAAGCTTAGAGCTAGAAGTCTGAATCCAAATTCTTAATAAGCTTCTCTATTTTATTTCTTTCACTAGTACCGTGTTATCTTTTCTTTTAAATCACAATAGTGGTTTAGTTGTTGTTTCTAAATAAATTTAAGTGTAGGAAATTATTTTAGTTTCCGCTTTTAATTAAATAGGGGGAGTTATTCTTCTTGAATATTTCTTTCTATTTTCTTATTTAATGAACAAGAATATTTCCATTGTTAGTACTAGTTCCAGTATGAAGTAACTTTTCTTGTGTTAGGAGAAAGACGGATCTTAATATTTCTATATAATAGTAGATATTATTCTTGAAATTCACATGCTTGAGCTAGAATTTATTTAACTTTTATCTGCTTTTACATTTAGATGTTATTTAATTTATTAACATCTATCTATCTTGTACTGCATATTAATTATTTATTAATTCTGTAATCGAGAGAGGCGGAAGAAATAATATAGTTAAATGTATTATTGATAAATGTTAATATTTATTCACTAACATCTATCTCTTTTATGTTATAATTAATTTTACACTTATTGTAATCGAGAGAGGCGAATAGTGTACTAATCAATTATAACAAGTAGGGTAACCGAAATGGACTTACTAACAAGAGCGTATTTTTAGTTCAATCATATATTTCTGGTTCTTTAATATTACTAGTTTGAAGATTAATTTGTATAACCGAGAGGAGTGCAATTGATTATTCAACTTAAGTAATAATATATATTTATAATCGCGAGAGGCATTTATACATTTTTGAGAAATAGAAATTGAAGAATAATAATTCTACTACATAATATAAATATTAAGTGAAGTCAAGATCCCAACACCTTTTAATTATATTTGTGATAAACAAAATATTTTATGTTGCTCTATTCATGCATTTTTAGTTAGTTAACTTACAACTCAACCCTATCTGATATTCTCAAATCGTAATTAAAACAAGAAACGTCCGTAGAATAGATAAATCAATCTCTGAGGGTTCGACATCTTTCTATACTATTATTTGAAAGAGTACAAGTTAGAATTTTATATATGCTAGACACTCGTCAGATACCTAACCCAACTTATTAGACGAACCACCCAATAAAAGCGTAACCTCAATAGAATATAACCATAAATCAATGAATATAATTGTAAAATTTACAATAATTATCCAAGAATTGGTGTCATAAGTCACGAGCAACTAAGAATGAAAATATAATGCTGATATGAAGGTACAACATCTTTTCGGAATATTATAAACAGATATACCAGTCCCAAACTACCATGAACAAGATTGCAGCTTGCAAATGAAACACTGATATCTCTTTAATGCTTGCTCTCGTACCCCACAATGTAAGCACGTGATTTTTGCCCTATATGAAACACTCCGACAAAATCCAAAAAAATAAATTTTTCCTTAGTTATTTAACATTTTTAGGAGTTTTTATAGATTTTATTAATTGTTTGCATTTTTCTTGCACGTTTAAGTTTTATTTAAATTATGAAAAATATCAAAAAATATCACTCATAGCATTTAGGATTTATTTTTACATTTTTAGAATTAATCATAATCATTTGCTTTATAAAAATTTGAAAATAAAAAAAAAAGTTCATTTTTATATTTTTGTGTTTTAATTTTTGTTTATTGATTTTCCAGTTTTAATATAGAATTAAGTAAGGTTTATAATTTTTATAATTAGTTAATTACTTTAATTTCATATTTTTGGATAATTTAGGATTTTTAATTTATAAGATTTTAATTAAAAGAAAAAGAAAAAATTAGAAAATAAAAGAAAGAATTAAAAAAAAAGGTTTGTTTTGTGAAATTGGACCAAAATTAATGCTAGCCAAATCCTATATCCAAATTTGCCTAACCCACGCTCAAAACCCACTAAGGCACAAAAAGAGATCATATATACACAAAAACAAGAGACCCTCTTCTCCTAAGAGCTGCGCCGTTACCACCCCAAAATGGACTGCTCTCTGTGACCCCTCTCGATCTTCAACAGAGAATCACACCCCAACAATTCGCTTTCTTCAGAAACAAATTCATATTCAAAGAAACGCCCTAATCTCTCTGTCTTTGTGCTCCATAGATTTCAACACTAGATAAGATTTCAACGCTTGATACTAGTGCAAATTCTCGTGGTCATTTAATCATTTTATTACTTCTACAAGCATTGTAAAGATATTTCCATTAACTTATTTTTCTGGAGAATGGATTTGGTTCGTTTTGATATGGGTTGCATTGAAAAGAATGCCGACGAATCACACTGTTTCTAGTTCGGAGTACAGTCCCTCCGTTTCTACAACGGCTACTTCCAAACTCGGAAAGACTAAGACAACGAAAGAAGTTGGGTCTGTACCCACTGTTTGAGCTCGCTCGTTTGTTGCTGTTATTTGCTGAAGTTTTGGCTGAGCTTCGTTCAATTTGGTCTCGACTTTTAATCAATTCTATTCAAGTTATCTTGATAATACCAGTTTCAGATCTGGGTGTGATTTGGTTTAGCTGATTTTTTTTGCAAATAGGTACACGCCAGAACTCTGTATTTACTTTTGAGTTATATAATTGGAATTTGCTGTTTCAACTTGTTTCAGCATGAACATGTATTATTTATTTTACTTGAGATGTGGTGATATGATGAAATTTGCTTTTTTTTTTAAGCGAGTTCCATAATGAACCGGAAGTTTTTTTTGATTTAGCTATTTAATAACTGGACTTGTAATGTTACATGGAAAATTAGAGTATTTTGAATAAAAAGAGTTCATGTTGGTTTGAGATATATGTAATGCTAGAATCAGTTATTACTTTAAATTAATTACTGTTGTAATTTTAGTTCATGAAGGTTGTTGTGGTAGGATATAAATCCATAAGTAAGTTGATTCTTTGATTTTCTTATAGTTATGTAATTAAGTGGGTTATGGTTTACTAGTTCCAACATTTGATTCCATTTGATTTTGATATTCTATCCAATCCATCTCATTTAATTTCGGCAGAGGAGGTCTTAGTTTAAAAGCCAATGGCTTGATTTTCACGTGAGGTTAATTAGGAACTTCTTAGGTATTGTAAAGATAAAAATACTAGCCTTCAACCAAGACGCAATGCAATCAATCCTATGATCAAATTGACGATGCAATCCATACTTTCCAATGACTCTTCCGTAACCCATGACCCTCACTTAATTAATTTGAATCCTTAGAACTCGGGACATGTTATTTAACGAATTTTCATTGCCTCCTGCAAAGTTAACAACGCGTTAGTTGCTTTAGGTGCGTCTTTTAATAATATTACCTTCTTAAACTTAGGTGTGCATTTTATGTGATCCAAATCCCAAAACGTTGAATAAAATGTGTTTCGGATTGCGGGTGCATTTCATGTGACGCGATCCAAAGACATGTTTTAAACGACGTTCAATCTTCCTTAAAAATTAATTAAAAACGGTAAATAATTTAAAATTGCACTATAGGTTAAACATGTATTAAAATCAGATAATAGGCCAATTATGATAGTTTAAGCGACCGTGCTAGAGCCACGGAATCCGGGGATGCCTAACACCTTCCCCGGGTTAACAGAATTACTTAGTCAGAATTTCTGGTTCGCAGACTTCACAAGGAAAGTTGCATTTTCCTCGATTTGGGATTCAAAATAAACCGGTGACTTGGGACACCAAATAAACTTTTTCAAGTGGCGACTCTGTTAAAAATAATCCCATTTCGAATAATGTCACTTAAAGTGAAAAAATTCCCTTATACACTATCCTTCCGGGGGTGGTGGGTGAAAAAGGAAGTGTGACACACAATATTTTAATTGACACATTTTTCCGTAAGTATCAAGACTAGCTTCAACGAAGTAGTGGCGAGGTCTCACTTTAATTTGTGCAATTCATGTACAAAGCACCGATAGAGAAAATGCACGCAATATAACAAGTTGATCACAGTTAAAGTATATAACAATATGTACAGATAGGACATATGATGATGTCTCAGCTAAAGAAGTCCAATGCATATACAATGCATCAAAGCAGCATATCTAATGATATGCATAATCAACAATTATATGAAATATATCGACAAGAGCCTAATACTTTTACATCAAATTGACACCTCCTATGTCCAACGTAACAACCTAGAACAACTTTACATAAATTGAAACTAATTAGTATTTCCTCTATTTCAATTTATATGATAATATTTGACTGAATACGTAATTTAAAACTTTTGATCGAAATAAGTCATAAATATTTGTGCGCCTATAAATTATTATTTTAAAATTATATATTACTAAATATAGGAAACTGTTATTCTTAATGGGATTGACTAAACAAATTTCAAAAAAGAAGTGTTACATAAATTTAGAGAGGGAAGGGGTATGTATTTACTTTTCTTTTTAGTCTGTTTAAATAAGAATAGTAGCTCCATGTCTTTCTAGTCACTATTTAACTCCAAGCCTTCAACATTTTATCTTGCATAGTTAATATCAAATGATTCAATAACATTTTAGTATATTGCACGTATTATTAATTTAAAAGAGCAAGATTTGAAATTTTTCTTTTTTTGGTCCCGTTTGATCACGAGTTTTGTCAAAATAAATTTGAGATTTATTTTCAAAACTCATGTTTGACCATAAATTTTACTCATATTTTGGCCAAATTTCAAATCTCAAATCAGCTATTGAGCTTATTTTGAGCCAAAATTCTAAAACTTGGAAATTAAATATATATTTTTTCAAAATAAAATTAAAAAATATATTTTAAAAACGTATGTGGGAACACATTTTCGCCTTTAAATTAAACTTTACCCGAATGATATTTTTCAAAATAAATTTTCACCTCCATGCCCACTATTATTTTGAGGCTTTGCAGCCTTCTGAAACCCAATTCACTGGGGAAGCCGCTAATGCCAAGTGCTAAACAGTCTTTTCTGCGGCAAACTCTTCGTACGTTCCTCTCTGACTTTACCTCTCCAGTTTTTTCTTTTCTTCGTTTCTTAATACACTAAAACCCTATTACTCCCACCCCCTTTATTTTTTTCTACTAAATTTTGACGGTACAATAGTAGTGGTGAATTGGGTCACAATTGTGATGAAGCAAAAACACTGATCCCCTTTTCCACTGTTTTTTCTTATATCATAAATAGGAATAACGAATTGGGTTTCTTGCATTCCTTGTGTCCTTCTCCGGCTGCTTAAAGAAAGCCTCTTCTCTAATTTACTCTTAATTTTTCATCTTTCTTTGTGATTTTTTACAAGTCAATTTGCATTCTTTTTTTTTTCTTCCTTTCAAGGTGTAATGGAGGGAAATAGGGGCGGATGTACAGTTTAAGTTATGAGTTTATCCCAACCAAGTAGCTTTGGCTCAGACCTGTAATTGATTTCGTACCCAGTAAATCAAAGGAGTTGTGGGAGAATCACGAGCTCAAACCCATAAAGTTCAAATCTATGGATTTGCTCCACCGAAAGAAAGCTGCTAGTCGTTTAATTGTTTTCTTTCTGTTTTCTTTTACCAACATTTTTCTTTCTGATCCATTATGCTTTTTTTTTTCCTTCATTTTTTTGGAGGTCAAATTTATTTTTTAAATTATAATGTAATTGTTAAACATTTGTCATTTTTAACGTATTTTTAGCTGGAAAGTTATGTTTTTGAGAGCATTTGCCATTTGGTGGATCCCATTTAATTTATAACTGATACGATGTCTTTGCTATTAGGAATTTAGTCAAATATTGTAGGCTTGTAGTTTGTAGGTGCAGCATTTTGGTTTCACTTTCCTCAACTCTGGGCTTTGGGCAATTGCTCTTTCTATCTTCAGGCAATGCATTTCATATGAAGTGTGTAAACATGGTTATAATTTTGTTAGGTGTTAACTTTTCCCTTTTCACTCTTTAGTTCAACTTAATTTCTTTTGGTTCTTGGACTCACAGGTGCGTTGCAAAAGGTTCTTTTGCATGTGAATTAGAATAAATTGAAGTGGGAATGGAGTGTGTGGTTCAGGGAATTATTGAGACTCAAGTAAGTTCACTGAGCACATTTCGCTTCTTGCAAAAATGTGTCTGCTTACTTTATGGCGTTGAATATGGAATTTAGCAATTGAATACTGAAAAAGATTTTGACAGTGCTAACCATATCTGCAGCACGTTGAGGCCCTCGAAATTCTGCTTCAAGGGCTTTGTGGTGTACATAAACAAAGCTTAAGGATCCATGAACTGTGCCTTAAGAGTGTTCCAAACCTAGGTAAGTGAGTTTTCTTCGTAAACTACTATGGAACTAGGAACCACTAATTCAGTGGTCATGTATGTAGATAGAGACAAATGCTTTCCACCATATATGCATCCATAGGAAGCCTTCTTACCTTAGCTGTTTGATATAGTTGTTTTTTTCTAGTTTGTGGTCCATGTCATTCTAGTTGTATTACGGCGCGACATGGCAATTATTGCATTGAATTATGTGTAGGTATTTTTTGCTCAGTACATCTTATGTGTAAGTTGAAGAATTCATGGTTTTGGGTTCATTAGCTCGTTGACTGCCCTGTTTTTTTTACAAAAGGTTGTTTGTTATCATGGTTTATTGATAATATACTTGTGCTTGTTTGACATGTCATATCTTGTCAAAAGGCCACTTAAGCTCCATTTTACATTTTTCCTTTTTCTCCCTCCCACACTTATCTCCTTGGGTTATTATAACCATGAAGTACGTTACTTGTCATTCTCAGGCTTAGTAGCCTCAGAAATACGTCTCTTATGTGATCTTGAGCAGCCGGAACCCACATGGTAAGTGATCTGTTTCATACTGTGCCTAGCTCTGGCGATATGTGAAGCCTAAATTTTTGTGTGGAATTAAATATAGGACTGTTCGACATGTTGGTGGTCCGATGAGAGGCACTGGTGCTGAACAAATCTCAGTCTTGGTGAGACCGATGATAGAAAGCAAAATAAGCAAGAATGCATTGCGCATGTTTTATGCTCTTGGCTACAAGCTAGACCATGAGCAGCTGAGAGTTGGTTTTGCATTCCATTTCCAAAGAGGTGCCCAGATAACTGTAACAGTTTCATCCATCAACAAGATGTTGAAACTTCATGCAACTGATGAGGCAGTGCCTGTGACACCGGGCATACAGCTAGTTGAAGTGACAGCACCTGCTTCATCTGAAAATTACACTGAAGTTGTTGCTGCTGTATCGTCCTTCTGTGAATATCTTGCACCGTAAGTCCCTTTATATTGGTTTGTTAGCCTGAGGTGAATGGAGCATATAAATAATGGGTTGAACTGAATTAGTACTTTCGACAGAGCATAGAAATATATATGTAAAAAAAATCACCAAATTTTAACAAATATCTGAACACATAATTTCAAAAGTATAATGGGGTCAGAACCTAAAGGTTGGACCCAGCCAATTTAAAACTTGAATTTGCCTTTGGTTGTACCTGGTATATATTGTTAGGGGAAACTAGTTTATTTACTTTCTATCATTTGGTAGACATACAAATGGTTTCTACTTTTTTCAGGCTCCTCCACTTGTCAAAACCTGGTGTGTCAACAGGGGTTGTTCCTACTGCAGCTGCAGCAGCTGCATCTCTCATGTCGGATGGCGGAGGCACAAAAATGTAGTTCCTACTGCAGCTGCATCTCTCATGTCGGATGGCGGAGGCACAAAAATGTAGTTCCTACTGCAGCTGCAGCAGCTGCATCTCTCATGTTAGACGGCGGAGGCACAAAAATGTAGTATTACTCCTTTGCAGCCACTTTATTTTTATTCTTTTGCATTTTGGTTGTGGTCCTCATTGCTGGATAAGAGACCTATTTTGACAGTTTCAGGTTATCTAGTTTGCAATTGAGATTTACATGTAATTACTTTTGAGTTTTTAACCAAAATTGTCTCTAATCTTTGGGTTTTTTTATCACTTGAGTTTCTCTCTTCGGAAACAAAGGAGAAAAGAAGCTTGTCCATCGGGATTATTCTGCAGCCTGCCTTCAGAGGCTCAAGAGCCATGCCAAAATTCATCACTGCTCTATTTGTTATATCCTTATTTTACTAGTTCTTTGAATTTCTTTATGATCTGACTTTGAAAATCTGAATGTTTTTTCATAGTATTCATCCTTCTCAATTATTTGAATTTTATCTATTTACATATTCATACAAGATTTTGCAGATATTTCTAATTAATCCATCTTCTTTTCTTTCTCCAACGAGCTGTAAACGTGTTGACTAGGAGCCCGTTTGGCCATGATATTTTTTCAAATTGTTTTTACTTTTTTCGAAATCAGTGTTTGGACATAAGATTTTCAATTTTTATTTGAAAATAAATTTTGAAATTTTTCAAAAATTTGAAAAACTCCAAAAAGTTGTTTTTCAAAAATTTTCACCAAATCACTCACAACAATTGGAAAACAACTTAAAATTATATTAATGTCCAAACACAAGTTCAATTTTCAAATACTATTTTCACTTAAAAAAAATCCACTTTTTTTTTTTTTTTTTGGAATTTTACAATTCTTATGTCCAAACGCCCACTAAGTTTTCACAACACCAAAAAATTAGGGGGAAAAAGAACTATTTCCAACTACACAAAAATTTGCATTATATCCTCTTTCTTTCTCCTTCAAAGTTCAATAAAATGTAGAAAGAATTAGAAAGGATTATAAGAAAATACACATTCACACCATAACAAAAATGGCTCATGTTTTAAAAGTTTACCCGGTATAACCCAGTTTGTATAGAATTTGAAGGAAATATTTTAATCACTAAACTAGTTCTCTTTTTCCTTACCCGCCCAAAATGCTCTCTCTCCATGTGCCCCTTCATTCTCTACATGCCATCATCTTCTATCCTCTATATTTTTTAGATCTATCTCCAATATTCATTTTCTAACTTCTATAATTTTTAAATCTATCTTTCATCCAATCTTTTCTCCTCTCTAATTTTCATATCTAATTTTCCTTAACTTTTTTTAATTCTCTCAAACTTTCCTAATGCAAAAAGATGAAGTTTAGGGTAAGATAAAGAATTTGAAGTTAGTTGTTCGTTTAAAATGGTTGAGGAAGAAAATATTTGACCCATTAATGATCTAAGTAATTTTGTGCTGTGAGCATTTTGGTATTCAAATATAAGTCTCAAAAATCATAATTCCGCCTCTGACAAAGCTAAAGTTTTCAGATTTGGAAGTTTTTATTGTGAATTGGCGCTTCTATCCAGATGGGTATTGACTAATAATAATATTATTGATCGGGTGATACAAATTTTAAGAATTTGGGATTCATCTAGACCTATCTTGAGCTGATTGTTTTTTTTTTCTTGTTCTTTTTTTTGATAATATTGGTGTTAAAACAGAGGTGTAGTGATGGACATAAGGTATTGTTCAGTGCATATGCACACTTTACACTTATACAAATATTATATAATTATGTATAAATAGTTATAAGTGCGTAGATTTGTGTAAATAATGTATAATTATTTTTTTTCCAGTGTATACAGTGTATATACATTATTATTGTATAAGAGGTCTTCATGAAAGTTTGACACTTTTTTTATATGGTACATTTTGTGTTGAAATAAAGGTTTAATGATATCTGAATTTTTTGTTTCTAGTGTAAAATATGCATGCTAAATTTATGTACATTCAGTGCATATGCAGTATATACTCATACATATCCATTATATATATATATATATACACGAGCATATAAATATAATAATTTATTTACATTGCATCCCAATTTATAATTGTGTAGAAATATATATACTATATAAAATGATAATATACTCCTTTTTTTGGGGTAAATTTGGGACAAAAATAAGGCAAAAAGAGGAGGAAAAAGTAAGGATTTAAAATTATATGATGACTTGACTTTTTGTCCGATAGTCACATCAATCAATATGGAAGAGAAAGAAATAAATAGGAGAAATAGAAAAAATAAAAAAAGAAAAAGAGATCGTTATAAGATTGATGTCAAGTGATGATGTTAGCCAGGAGATAATGTCAAAAGGTTTAATTGACTATACAAATGAAAACTTAAAATGATGGCTACGCCGATGAAGAGCACCTATGTGGGCTATACTTATGTGAAATTATCGCTAAAATATAAGTAAAGAACCACACAAAAACAGAGAAAGGAAAGTTGAAAAATCAGTTTTGACCCATTGTGCCTCACTAGCTTAGGCTTTCTTTTCTTTCAGTTTCACGCCTGTTGATTTACAGAATTTAACTGGCTTTCTGAGTTTTATACCTATTAAATTACATTAAATATTTTCAAGAAAACGATTAGATTCGGAAGTGATCGTAAATAATAGAGAAAGAAGGAAAAAGTTTTGTCACTGGTCTTTGTATGTGAGATGCATGACTGTTAGTTTAACCCCAAGTCAGCCCCAGTTTGTTAGCAAGACAAAAAAATGCTGAGATGAAAGACGCTCCGGGGGTATATTTAAGGGACAAAAATATACATTTCTCAATAAATAAGAGATAATTTTTGCTAACAACTCTAATTACTTTATGTATGGTCCGATTGTATGGATAATTTTATATTGTCATTGCATATAATTTAAAACCATCAACAAATAGCATATTTGAAACTTGTCGTAAAATATATTGTTGTCATGAATTTAACCTTTAAGCACAGATAGTAAAGTATTTTATATTATTAGATCACTTATACAATAGTTACATGAAAAATAAGATATTTTTTTAGCTATATCATGTTTATTATTTTCGAAATACATTAATAGTATATAATTTTCTTACACTCTCACTATTTATCTACAACAACAACAACAACAACAACAACAAATACCCAGTAAAATCCCACAAAGTGGGGTCTGGGGAGGGTAATGTGTACGTAGACATTACCCCTGCCCCGATAGGAAAGAGAGGATGTTTCCGATAGACCCTCGGCTTAGAAAGACGAAAATAAAAAATAAGAAAAGATAATTCATTAGTAACTCCAGTAGAAACCGTAATAGTAACAGAAATATAACAACCAAAGATAAATAACATGCACTAACAGTAACCAAAGTCTAAGGCCGGAGGCTAAGATAAACAGCAAGGATAGTGTAGGTTCAACATAAACCGCAAGCCATCTAAGATCAACTCTAATCCAACCCCGCCCCACCCCCGTATGAAGTAAGGAAAGCTTTACTGCCCCTAACCTACAACCCTAATACTTGACCTCCAGACCTTTCTATCAGGAGAATACACATCTACTCACCATATTCAAAACCTTTTGGTGGAGAGCAAGATGAGATCCTTTTTTACTAACATAGTTTTCTTTTTTGCAGGTGAAGTATCAGCACCTATTCTCTACTCTCCAATGGATGTCCAATTGGTGGTATTAGTGCTATGCACTCAATCTAATGGAAGAAAATTAGAAGTAGGCAAAAGCATAGAATCAAGGATGAGTACTATGCTGCATTATTCTGGTGTGGGCAGGTACTTATGAACCGGAAAAACAAGAATTGTTGGGGGTGTTCCTGAGTTATTATCAAGATCAATCCAACGCCTCAAGAACAATGGAAACAAGCTACATGTATTTGATTGCATATAAACAAAAGGAAGCACACATGAATATTATCAGAAGGAGCAGACTCAATTATGTGCACAACTGGTACATTAGTGGAGCAAGCTGGAGGATCAATGCAATATTCAAATTGCTTTCAATCCCTCATACAGGGAGCCAGGCAAAAGTGTTTGCAGAACAACATGATTCTGCAGAACATCATATCCAAATCCTTAAGGAGAAGGATTGGATGATCAATTTTATTGCTAACCTTGTGTTCTTTTTTGCAAGAAAAGTTACTGTATCCATACACTATTGTTGGCTACAAATTCTAAGGGTGGTATTAGCATTTAATGCTCATTCCCTGGAAGGAGTACTAATAATAGGCAAAAGTATGGAGGCTAGGAGGAATATATCCAGACTTTGGACGTATGTAACTTTGCAGTTGATTCTGGGATCAGTGGGATTAGCTTGTAGTAGAGTTACATCACAAATATGGGGACAATCAGTGCCTTCAATACAACTCTGCTGGAAATCACACGAAATCTGTCTCAAACTGGGCATCTGCAACAGTTTTTTGTCCAGGTTTGTGACCATTTATCTGTACGAATGGTGGTAAGTAAAATGAGAGCAAGAGATAGTTTGTGGAGGAACAACCCAATGTATTTCAATGCTTGTTCATCCCAAGAAGGGTACAAACTAATGGTTGTAACACAAGAATGCTGGAATTCATATGATTCTTTCAAACAACAGTATATGCTCACACACGATCGATAATTCTGGAGTCTATCTATACTGAAAAAAGCGGGCAACTGACTAAGAAAGCAAATTCATCATAAGGAAGTTAAAATGATTTGGAATCTGATATCTAAAAAGGAATACACATGTTATGGAAAGCTAGAAAATCAAAGGAACATTATGCAACCCATGAAGAATCAGGGATTTCTTATAGACAATTTTGATGCAGCAGTGGATACTCAATTGATACAGCACAGGAAGCAGAATCAAAGTTTTAATAAAGCAAAATTTCAGAAGTTTCTCAATTTGGAAGACATTACTAAAACTCAGTTACTTTTTCTTATTATACTACATAATTTGATATTAATGTTGATTCCATCACTTAACATTGATAGTAGGAATTATGTAATTGTCATAGATTATTTCTTTCATTGTGCAAGACCTCCAAACATGGTGTTTTATTTTTGGATTTAGATATATATAAAACTAGCCCTAGGCATAATGCCTAGTGTATTTTGCTAAAAAAGGGCCATGTCCTCGAAAATCTACAGTCGTACCATATCCTGCATAATCACCTCTCCCCAATAATTCTTAGACCTCCCTCTACCTCTTCTCGTACCCACCACGGCCAACCGCTCATACATCCTCACTGGGGCATCACGGCTTCTCCTGTGCATGTGCCCGAACCATCTAAGACTCGCTTCCGGCATTTTGTCATCCACAGGGGCGACGCCCACCTTCTTCCAAATATCTTCATTCCTAATCTTGTCTATCCTAGTGTGCCTACACATACATCTCAGCATCCACATCTCTGCTACCTTCATCCTCTGGATATGAGAGTTTTTAACCGGCCAACACTCTGCCCCATACAACATGGCCGGTCTAACCACAAATCTATAAAACTTACCTTTGAGTATCGGTGGCACTTTCTTGTCATACAAGACTCCAGATGCAAGCCTCCATTTCACCCAGCCCACCCTATACGGTGAGTGACGTCCTCGTCGATCTCTCCGTCCACCTAAATCATCGACCCAAGGTAGTTGAAGCTATCTCTCTTAGGGATAAACTGTGGCCCAAGCCTCACGTCCCCACCTACTTCCCTCGGTTTAGCGCTAAACTTGCACTCCAGGTACTCTGTCTTGGACCTGCTCAATTTGAAACCCTTAGACTCGAGAGTCCGTCTCCAAACCTCCAATCTCTCATTACCGACCCTCGTCTCGTCAAATAGAACTATGTCATCAGCAAATAACATACATCATGGCACCTCCCCTTGAATATAGTGTGTCAAAGCATCCATCACCAAGGCAAATAAGAACGGGCTAAGCGCATAGCCTTGGTGCAATACCATAACAACCGAAAAATGCTCTGAGTTGCCTCCTACAGTCCTATCTTAGTCTTAGCTCTTACATGCATGTCCTTGATCTCTCTTATGTCGGCTAACGACACACCCTTCGCCTCAAGACATCTCCAGAGCACCTCCCTAGGAACCTTGTCATACGCTTTCTCCAAGTCAATAAACACCATGTGCAGATCCTTCTTCTTATCCCTGTACTGTTCCATCAACCTCCTAAGAAGGTGGATAGCTTCCATAGCGGAGCGGCCCGGCATGAACCCAAACTGATTGTTGGATATAGACGTCGTCTTTCTCTCTCTCACCTCCACCAACCTCTCCCAGACTTTCATGGTATGTCTAAGTAACTTGATACCCCTATAATTATTACAACACTCGATATCAACTTTGTTGTTGTACAATGGTATCACTGTACTCAACCTCCATTCCTATGGCATCCTCTTCATCCAAAAAATTACGTTGAACAACCCAGTCAGCCACTCTAATCCTGCTCTACCTACACACTTCCAAAACTCAACCAGAATTTCATCTGGCCCGGTCACTCTACCCCTACTCATCTTATGCAAAGCCCCCACGACCTCCTCCACCTTAATGCACCTGCAATACCTAAAATCTCGATGACTCTCCGAATGCCCCAAGTCCCCTAGCGCTATATCCTAGACCCCTCCTTATTTAGAAGACCATAAAAGTACGTCTGCCATCTCTGCTTAATCTGGGACTCTCCCATCAATACTCTACCATCATCGTCTTTGATGCACCTTACTTGGTCCAGATCCCAGGCCTTCCTCTCCCCCGCTTTAGCCAGCCGAAACAACTTCCTATCCCTGCCTTTCTCCCCTAATTCCTCGTATGGATGGCTAAACACTGCATTCTTAGCCTCCGTGACCGCCAACTTTGCCTCCTTCCTAGAAACTTTGTACCTCTCTCTATTCGCTCTCCTCTCCTCCTCTCTTGAGCTCCCTGCCAAATTCGCGTACGCTACCTTCTTTGCCTCCACTTTACCTTGGACTATGTCATTCCACCACCAATCACCTTGGTGCCTTCCAGAAAAACCCTTCGATATATCTAACACCTCTTTCGCCGCCTCCTTCATATAGTTCGCCGTCGTTGACCACATATCACTCGCATCTCCGCTACTCTTCCAAGCTCCCATAGCGGATAACCTCCCCTCCAACTCCTGTGATTTATCATTGGTTAAAGCTCCCCATATAATCCTCGATCGGCCACGAGCATACCTCTTCTTCCTCTTCATGATAATGCCGATGTCCATTACTAAGAGCCTATGCTAAGTCGCGAGGGTCTCTCCCAAGATAACCTTGCAATCCTTGCATAACACTCAATCAGACCTTCTTAGGAGAAGGTAATCGATCTGAGTCTTCACCACCAAACTTTGGAAAGTAACCAGATGTTCCTCCCTCTTCGAAAAAGTTGAGTTTGCAATCACCAGCTCGAAAGCCTTAGCGAAGTCTAACAACGAAGTACCTCCTCCGTTCCTATCCCCAAGGCCAAAGCCAACATAGACCTCACCATAACTACTAGTAGCCGACCCATTATGGCCATTAAAATCCCCTCCCAAAAGCGCCTCTTAACCTCCTCCAAGCCCACTTGCGGCGCGTAAGTGCTAATTACATTGAGAGTGCACTCATGCCTTGATGCCTATGCCATAATCAAGTGTCACCCTTAGCCCGCAACTCATTGTCAAGCCCTTGCCAAGCTGCCTCGCATCCGTTCAAAGCCTTAGCCATCGCTTGCCCGTTTTCCCTTTTGACTTTGGTGCTGCTCGCGCACCACTCTTTGCAACACTCTTGCTGCCTCATGACAACACTCTTGTTGTCAAGTCGAGCTCAATTGGCGGAGGTCTAACAAACCACCCACACTCTTTGAAACTCGACGTCCTCGTCGAGGTCAACTCAATTTATGAGTCCCAAGGGGTTGACAAGCAATGCCCCTTGACCTCCTCTCTCTTCGGCTACAATTGCATTGACACCAACAGCTTTATTATCACTGTTTGACGCCTCCAAAGCAGCCCTCTTCTCCGCGGCAGTCAAAGCATTTAACACTGCCTTGTTTGGACAGTCCCTCGCTCGATGTGGTCCATCACAAAGGAAACAACCACTGAATTTGCTGCCCTTCTCCTTGCTCTTTGAAGTTCCAGCTTCTTGCTTTCCCTTCCCTCTATCTTCATGTGCATTGCCACTTTCACATTTCTTCCACTCCTTTGCCTTGTCCTTCTTTCCGTCGTTGGACTTTGAAGCAGAATTCTCCTCATTAATATGAAAATCGCCCAATGCATCCGCAGCAGCTACAGCACTTGCGAGGTTTTGAATATTCTGCCTTCGCAACTCAAGTTGTGCCCACTGTTGCAGCCCGCTCATGAAGTTGTGCAACTTGTCTTCTTCCGACATGTTGCTGATGCTAAGCATCAACGATGTGAACTCCTTCACATAAGCTCGAACTGATCCGGTATGTTTCAACTTTTTCAGTTTGTCCCTAGCAATCCAAGATGTATTACTAGGAAGGAACTGATCCTTCAATTCCTTTTTAAGCCGCTCCCACGACTCAATCTTTGGTCTACCAAGACTTTCATCTTCAGCCACACGAGTGCGCCACCATAACTTAGCATCATCACTCAAATACATGCTAGTCAAGGTTACTTTCTCCTTTTCGTCTTGCACACGAATAGCATGAAAGTACTGCTCCATATCCCAAAGAAAATTCTCCAATTCACGTGCACTCCTTGCACCTCCGAATGTCTTTGGTTCAGGTATTTTCACTTTGAGACGTTCAGCACCACGTTGAGGAGCATCCTCGCCCACAGCACGTCGTAGTATCACCGCCTCGGCCTTCAGATCTGTATTTTCACGACTAAGCCTTGTCATTTCTGCCTCAAGAAATGCAATTCTAGTCACAAGAGACTGAAGTTCTTCCCCTTCAGTAATATTTCCCACCAATGCTTCCAATTTCGTTAGCCTATCCCGCAGTTCATTGTTACCACCAGCCATGTTCTCGAACAAGACCACGAAATCTACCACTGCACGTCGTGTCTCCGCCACGAACCTGCTCCGCTCTGATACTAGTTGTCACGGGCTCGTTTTATGCCTCACAAAAACAGCCCGCGCGGCAGCCAAGCACCGACTTGACTTCAGCCTGCTCCAACACTCGGTCAAAATTTCAGCAACTTTGGACTTAGATAAATTTAGGCAGCGTTCAACGTAGTAAGCTTGGAATGAACTGAGGCAACGAAAATATAAGTGAAGGGACAGAATTTAAATATGAACAAAAGACACAAGTTTACAGGAAACTCTTTTCCCAACTTTGTATTTAACTCGAGCATACAAAGAAACTCAAACTCCGAAGTACATCCGTGTACAAAAATGAAGATCACTCTTGACCCTCACAAGACTACTCTTAGCCTTAGTGTTTTCACTCTTGAAAACAAGACTTAGGACTCTTCCTAAATCAGAAACATGAACTCCACACACGTTTTTCACTCTATGCCATAAAGGAAATAGGTGCTGAAGGGGAAGAACTTCAGTCTCTTGTGACTAGAATTGCATTTCTTGAGGCAGAAATGACAAGGCTTAGTCGTGAAAATACAGATCTGAAGGCCGAGGCGGTGATACTACGACGTGTTGTGGGCGAGGATGCTCCTCAACGTGGTGCTGAACGTCTCAAAGTGAGAATACCTGAACCAAAGACATTCGGAGGTGCAAGGAGTGCACGTGAATTGGAGAATCCAAGCCCTCCCAAAAGCGCCTCTTAACCTCCTCATCCAAGCCCACTTGCGGCGCGTAAGTGCTAACTACATTGAGAGTTCACTCACCAGTCACCAACTTAATAAACATTAGCCTATCATTCACTCGCCTAACCTCAACCACAGACTCTCTAAGAACCCTATCCACCAAGATACCCACTCTATTCTTACCCCTCATGACTCTAGAGTACCACAACTTATACCCGTCCGTATTCCTCGCCTTTGACCCTGCCCACCTAGTCTCTTGGACACAAGCTATATTAACCTTTCTCTTCTAGAGAATCTTTGCCAGCTCAATAGACTTACCCGCGTGCCTATGTTCCACGACCCGATCCTCAGTCTGCAAGCTCCCTCTTTTCCCTTACCCTCCTTTCCTCTCGTCCCAACCCCTGACCCCTCCCCACCCTGCTTCTCACCCCTAGCACCTCTCGAGGACATGACCTTACTCTACCATCCCAAACCACAACCACTATACCTACGACAAACTCCAGAAAACACTAATACAGACCTAAACTAGAAAATAACCGATTGCAACTACAATTATTCTAATAATATGCTTAAAGTGATGCTAACTAGATAGGTACAGATTAACTAACATAGAGAAAGAGACAAGAAAATGGGAGGTACCAATTCCTGATGGAAAGAACTTGGAAATATGACTTGATGTGCCCGAGGTCACATAAATCTTTCGTGCGTCCTTCCAACTCCCGCCAACCTTTGCATACCCTAGCCGGTGATGCTCCGTTCTACTTGCCTGTAAGCCTCACGCTTGCCTTGGCAGCCGCAACAATTCCCGCGAATGTAACCTGGGTGCTTTGGAACCCAGCGTCCAGCCCTTGTGACTGTCAAATGGCCTGCTCTTCTATGCTTGCCTGTGCACCTCCCACCCTTCACCAAACAGCCACCAAAAGCGCTACCTGAAACACATACAATAAACCACAGGACCAAGGAGAAGAGAGGACTATCACCGGTACAGTCGCCGGCCGGTCCGAGAAATAGTGGTGCGACGAGGAAAGGTTTGAAGAAAGGGAAGCACAGGGGAGGGTGTTGTGGTTGGGCCAGAAAAGAAGGAGAAAGACGAGACGGCACCGGTGAGTCGCCGGTCGTCGGCCTAGCTACTGCTAGGGTTAAAAGAAAGAGGAAGAAAGAGAGAGAAAGAGAGGGAAGGAGAGAGAAAGGAGAGAGAAAGAGAGGGACGAGTACTTACCTGGTTTACCTGGACGAGATCCGGTGCTGGGGATTTATCGGTGGAGAGGTTACCGTTAGGCTAATTGAGAGAGAGAACGCGTGTAGGAGAGAGAATGTATATCCAATTAAACAATTGGTATTTATCTGTAATTTATCTGTATGGTGTATTTACTACCCAATGTTATCAAAGGATTATAGAAAGACCTACAGAATAGAAAAATGTGTTCAACCTAAAATTTGTTTTTTTGTAACAACCATGTAAATTATCATTAATAACAACAATTAAACAATACACCTACAAAGTACCTAACTCCCCACGTCTTGGAATGACTAGTTACAAAGCAATTTTTGAGTAAAATCCTGCATCTTTGTGCTCTCTTTGAGTGTGAAAACAAATCTATCCTCTCGATTATATCCTTCTTAATTTGCGTAACTATCAACTCTATAGGTACAATTACTCCTTCAAACTTTTCCTATTTCTAACTCTCCAGATATAATATATCATGGATTCCCATAATGCAGTTGTCACCTCCTTTTTAAATTTCTTCCAATGCTTTTTGTTGATTTTATCTAGTACTTGTTGCACCTCTCCAGCTTACATTTGCAATCCCAACTAGTTTATAAGACCTCGCCTGATGTCCTGGGTTCTACTATAGTCGACAAACAAGTGTTGAACTGTCTTATTTGCCTGGCCATCCCATAAGCAGGAGCTAGAGTCCTCTACAGGAATATGCAGTTTTTGCAATCTCTCCTTTGTGAGTAATCTTTCTTGAACAACCAACCATATGATAAATCTATGCTTTAGTTGTGCTATTGCATTCCAAATGAGCTCAGTATTTGCTAGTCGATTATGACTTCCAATCGTAGCATTATAACTACTTGTAATAGAGTAGTTACCATTAGAAGTGAGTTTGTATCTCCTTATTCTTACCATGATTTTAATGTTTTCTTTCAAGGAATTGAGTTTTTTCCAATACCAGCTACAGTCATGAAGAGCTTTGTGTGTTCATATGTTTGCATCAGTTTTCATATATATGCCATGAACCCATTTCACCCAATGACCCAAAGTGAAGCTTTATTCTCCACCAATCGCCATATTAGCTTTCAACTAATGCTATATTGCAATTCCTACATCCTTTTATGTTAAGTCTTTATACTTCTTTGGCCAGCAGATTTTTTCCTAGGAAACAAGTGATATTTTCCTCTTTTCCTCTAAACTGCCCCACATATAACCCCTGTACTTTATATCTACTTTCTTTAGTACACTATATGGCAATATAAAGATGGATCCCCTGAAGATGTGGATTGAGAATAATATTGCATTAATCACCTGAGGTCTTTCTGCATATGAAAGATGTTTGGAGTATGTGTAGTTGATTCGACTAGTAATCTTCTCTATCAACTAATAACACTCCATTTTACACCATTTCTTCTGGGACAATGGCAAGCCATGGTATCTAATGGGAAAAGACCTCCGTGAAAACTCTGTTATTGCTAGTAGTTGCTCTTTTAGCTGGTCATCAACACCAGCCATAAAGATGTTGGATCCCTCCATATCAGCAACTTGTAACGACCCGACCGATTGTTTTGAGTATTTTAGTCCCATTTCCTTATTTATTGCCTCCTCTATATTATGTTGCGGTTATGTGACTTGACAGAGTGCTTGGTCTTGGTTTCGGGTGAGTCTCAGAGTGAAATGGGACACTAGTCCTTGAGTTGAAAGTTTAAGTTGAAGGAATTGATCATAGTTTGACTTTTGTCTAGACAATTCCACAATGGAGTTTTGACGGTTCCAATATCTCCGTATGGTGATTTCGAACTTAGGAGTGTGTTCGAATGTTAATTTGGAGGTCCGTAGGTCGTTTCTACTTGAATTGGTGAAAATTAGAAATTGAAGGTTTGGAAGGTTGAGAAGTTTGATAGGGAGTTGACTTTGTTGATATCGGGGTTGAATTCTGATTTCAGAAGTTGGAATAGGTTTGTCATGTCATTTATGACTTGTGTGCAAACTTGAGGTCAATCAGAGTTGTTTTGGTATGATTCGATGTTAGTTTTGGAAATCGGATGCTCATAGTTTCAATAGGTTTGAATTGGGTTGCGATTCATAGAATCGATGTTGTCTGATGTGATTTTTGGCATCTAGTAAGTCCATTATATGTTTTGGAACCTATTGGTGTATTTAGATCATTTATGGACTTAGTGTTTTACTGAAGTGCTGATGTTCTGGTGTCATTGCACCTACGGAGGGTTTGGATGCAGGTGTGGACACGCAAGTGCCTCATGGTCATCGTAGAGGTGGAGGAGGCCAGACCAGGCCTGGGTTTGCAGGTACAGATGCCTGGGCATAGGCGCGCTTCAGCATGCGCGGGCTTCTTTTTTGTAGAAGCGTAATTAGGAGGGCCTTGTGTAGGACAACATGTGCGGTCTAGTCTCCGCAGAAGCGAGCTTGCATGTACGAGAAATTTGTCTGTAAAAGCAGATTTTCCTGACCTTACTAGGAATCACACCTGCAATGGATATTTCCGCAAGTGCGACTCTATACCCTCAGAAGCAAAAATTCGCTAGGCAGAAAAGGCTAGAGACGAGGGTTTTATCTCATTTTCATCTTTTGCACCTAGAGAGCTCGGTTTATGCTAATTTTTCGAGGAATTTTTAAGGAAATGATTGGGGTAAGTGATTGTCACTCGGACTTGGCTATTATACATGAATCCATCATTTGTTTTCATTTAATTAGTGATTTGGGTTGGAAAATATGGGGAAAATTGTGAAACTTCTTAGACTAAAATTTGGGGATTTGAAAGGCGATTTGAGGTCGGATTTGAGTAATTCTTGTGTGGTTGGACTCGTTATCGAATGTGCGTTCGAATTTTATAATTTTGGTCGGGTTCCGAGATGAGGACCTGGGGTTGACTTCTTGTTTCTCTCTAAAGATTGCTACTTTATTGTTTGGAATGGCTTCCTATAGTTTGTATTTATGTTAGGAAGTTGTTTTTGTTAGATTCGAGCTGTTTAGAGTTGTATAATCGCGGGAAAAACTTACTAGCGGATTGAGTTAGCGTGCTTTGAGGTAGGTCTCTTGATTAAATCTGTGTGGGGGAATTACCCGTTAGGATTGGTGTTGTTTTGAGCTAATTGTGATGTGTGGACGGGTTAAATATGGTAACTGACCGGTTTTAGCTATGTAAATTCCTTTCATGCATTTAATTGAGTTGCAATATATTATACTCATCATCATTAGTCTATCTTCACATGATTTACTTGACATCGTTGATACTTTTCTTATCTCTTACTTTCTAACAATCTCTACATGTTTAGTGGAAATTATTATTATCTCTGTTCATTATTCATTATTTAACCATTGAGGTCCTTACTTGAAGTTATTATTTCTTGGAATATATTATTGTTGAATTTGGTATTGAGTTATAAAGGCCATGATTCACATTGAGGCAAAATGGTAACTTTGTTAAAATACTATTCTTGTTGAGTTATTCACTTTCGGTTGTTATTGTTGAGACTCTTGTACATATTATGGTTGAGCCATGAGATATTTATTGTGAAAATACCATTATTGTTGACTTCTTTGGAAAGTTGTAGTATTGGTCACTTGAGGTGCAATTTGTGATACGTAGTGATATTGATACATATGCGGTGATATAAAGATTGGAGTTGAAACACATGCATTGAAATAAGGTAGGCTTGATCACGTGTTTCTAGTAGGGGAACTACTTGAAGCCACGCGGTGTGATAAGGTGGGCTAGAAAGCGAGAAGCTATTTCGGACTCCCGTGGTGATATAAGGAAAAAATGTGATTTGTTTTGTAAAATAAGACTACGAGGTGGTACCTCGGTAGTGATTCTTGTTGATACCTTTCCATTAAATCATTTGTGTTTCGGTTGCATCGTTTCCTTGGCATATTATTCCTTGTTTTCTTCCGTGATGCTTTAATTGCCTTAGTTCAGTGTAGCTATTCTTGGTATATTAATTTGTTGTTTTATTTCCATTGTTTATCATTATCACATTGTCATATACCTATTCAATTTTATTATTTATTCCAGTAGGGTCTTGACCTGACCTCGTCACTACTCTATCGAGGTTAGGCTTGACACTTACTAGGTACCATTATGGTATACTCATGCTATGCTTCTGCACATCGTTTTGTGTAGATTCAGGTACGTCTTACCAGCCTAGGCACTAGTGAGTCGAGCTCGGATTTGGAGACTTCAAGGTATACCTGCCGCGTCCGCAGGCCTCAAAGTTACCTTATATCTAGTTTTATTTTATTTCCCCTTTTTAGGATGCTATTGTATATAGATGTTCAGTACACTCTTGTAGAGCTTATGACTTGGTATCACAAGATTTTGGGAGTTTTGTTTTTCTACTCTTATGATAGTTATTGAGTAATTTGAAAGATTTTATCATTTTCTCAGTTAAATTTTGCATGTTTGTTAGGCGTACCTAGTCTTAGAGACCAAGTTCTATCACGACATCCTACGGAGGAAAATTGGGGCAGTGACACAACTAAACTAGATACTTTGCATAAATGTGCCAAGGCTTCCATTACCTTTCTCACTGATCCTACATCACCTTTGCAGAAAATCATTCGGTCATCGGTAAAAATCAAGTGAGTTAATTTGAGTTGCTTACACATGGGATGGTATTTGAAGTCTAGTAAGTCGCTCATGCATTTAAGGGTTCTAGACAAGTATTCCATGCCTAGGACAAATAACAATGGGGATATGGGGTCGCCTTGCCTTAGTCCACGTTTACCTTCAAATTAGCCATATGCATTGACATTCACTGTAAACTTAGAGGAAGTCACACAAGTCATGATCAAATGTGTGAATCTTTCTCAGAAGCCAAATCCTATCAGCACCTCATGTAGGAATTCCTAATTTACCATCCCGTAAGACTTCCTTAAGTATATTTTTATCAAACTCCTTGGGGAGGTTCTCATGTTATAATGCCTCAGTATATCATGACACTGAGGACATTCTGCAGCATGGATATTCCTTGTACAAAGGCAAACTGATTATTTTCTACTGTGTGTTGTATATCACTCTTTAGTTATTGCATATCACCTTAGAGATGCCTTTGTATAGCACATTGCAACTAGAAATTGGCCTGGAATGATTACCATACTCAGGTGCAATGACTTTTGAAATTAAAGCAATGTTTGTAGCATTCAATTGATTTAACAATTTACCACTCCTAAATAATTTCTGTATTGCACCTGTGATGTCTTTCTCTATAATACTCCAAGCGTCCTTAACGAAGCCACTGCCATATCCATCCGGCAGTATTGGCTCATTACATAGAATGCCTTTTTGTGTTGTTGCTCTCTTACCCAGTAGGTCCCGATAAAAGTCTAAAAATAGTTGACCAATATATCTTCTCGACCTGATTGCCACTCTCCATTTGCATCCTTCAGCTGTGTGGTGGCTTGTTTAACTTTTCTATGTTTGATGACTGAGTGGAAATACCTAATGTTGTCATCCCCCAATTTTATCCATGTAGCTTTACTCTTCAGTTCTAGGTACATTTCTGCAAGATAAGATAAGTGTCTGAAATTTTGATACTTCTCCTTTTCCATCAATTGATACATTGAGTTTATTGGGTCTGTCTGCAAGAATTTGTGCAAGTTTTAGTGCTGCTCTATCCGCATTGTACTGTGTTTCAATATTCCTAAAATACTATTTGTTTATGTTTTTCAACTCTTTTCAGTAGCTTTAGTTTCCTTACCACCTGGAACATCTGGTAGCCATTAATATATAGTTTCCAAGTAATCCTGCACCTTATATTTGAATAGAGGATGTTCGCCTAGACATTGCAATACTTGAAGGATTTTCTGAATTTGTGCTTTTCATCTTTGAGTGCTATTTTCACAGGACAATGATCACTAATGCCTTCTAAGAGGAATTGTCCTTATTTGGAGGCATTAAATCAAGCCATTCACTATTGATGAAGATCCAATTAATATTGGAGTAACTCCATTGTTCATGCCTGTCATTCCAGGTGTATCTACACCCTTGTTATGGCAATTTAACAAAGCCAAAGATTTCAATGCAGTTTTGAAAATCCATCACTTCATTCCAAGTAACTAGATTTCCTCCAATCCTGTCCTCCATTGTGAGTCCAAAGTTGAAGTCACCTGTAGCATCCATGACACAGTATAACCAGTACATTGGATAACTATGTTATTCCATAAATCTTTCCACTCATCCTTCATATTAAGAGCATAAACAAAGGAGATGACAAATGCAAGTTTAAAGGTATGAAGTATGGCCCACATGTAACCATCTTTGCAATAGTACTAAATAGAGTAATTTTGTAGAAGTCAGGTGTCCGTGTCATCCAAATAAAGAAGGTGTCCATGACACCTACTGAACATTTTACTTGCCACTTGTTTCATTTTCACATTCTTTATTTTTATTTCTAACAGACCAATTAAGCGTACCTTTTCTTCGTTGCGGAGAGTTTAACCTCTTTTTGCTATCAGGGCCGTTCAGCCCTCTTACATTCCATACAAGGATGTTATCCATTCCCATAGTGTGGAATGGATTGGCCTCTCACACTCCTTGCGGCATCTACTTGAGTTTTATTAGTACCCTATGCAATGTGTGTTGTTGGCTCACTACTTCTTGCTTGATATCGTGCATGAAAAGAGTTCCTTTTAGCAACCTGATGATTTTTTGTGTTCCGGTGACCTAATCAGTTTTTGCTTGTGGCTCATATTGACTAACCTGTACTTGTTCAGTAACTTGTTTCCCCTTTCTATTGTTGCTATCCTGATCTTCTTGTTGGTGTACTGATTGTTTCTCTTGTTCCTTGTTCACAGGCTATACTTCCTCTGCATGTCCATATTTTTTTTGCAAAAGTTGTATAATGTTGGCTTCCGGTCATAAGCTACTTTTTCTCTATCACGTTTCCTTTTTTATTCCTAAACATCACAACATCAGGTAAATCTGCATTCATATCTACTTCCACCAACAATCTAGCAAAGCTTAAGCCAACCTTCTTTTTTGTATTTCGATCAACCATCAATGGCTTGCCTACAAGGCTACTTATTTGCTTTGAGTTTTAGGGCTCCAAAACTTGAACTCAAGCCCTGGGAATTTAACCCAAATAGGAACTGTGTAAAGTTCTTCTCTCGTAAACTCCATTTCATGGCTCCAAGCCTTGACTACAATGGCTTATTATCGAAATGGTATATCCCTCCCTGTATTGCCTCATCTTTCCCCATGGCATTCTCAAATTTGACTAGGATAATCCCATTTTTAAGCATGACTATATTGTTAATCCCATGTTTCCCCCACTGTGTTTGCACATACCCCTGTTAACTGCAAAGGGAGGTTGTGCACCTAGCACATAACATATAACTGAATTCCTCCAAAATTCTATTTCAGATGTAATATCTTCCATGTACTGGAAAGATGCATATAACTTTTTGACAACTAAGCTTGACAAGTGGCAAGAAAAGCTTTAAGCTTATTGCCTATAAAAGGGACTTCCTTTCAGCAAATTTTAAAGAGCAGAATCATCAATACTTTCATTTTCTTTTACGCCTCTCTTCTTCCTTTGTTATCTACTATTAAATATTAGTTGTTTCCTTTCTTATTTTCTTTTCCTACCAGCTAGCTGGATTTGCAATTTAATTTTAATGATTCCTGTATTCTCTTAAATAGAGGTAGGCTTGTTTAATCCTGGAGAGACATTTCACACTGCTGAAATAGTTTCTTAGGACAGTGCCTAGCATGACTCAAGTCAATTCGTGTATCCGCTTACAAATAATATTGAAGTAGTATTATTATTGAAATTCTTGCTCTAAATTCATTCAATCTAAGAAACTATGACAAATAACACTGATACTGAAAGTGCTACTGATACCATCAATATTGGTGCTTCTCTTGCTGCTCCAGCCCCAGTTGCACTGCCATTTTCCAGTCAATGAAAATTTCAAGGTTGGCAAGAACGTATTTTCTCGCTGCTTGATATCCATGATGGTGCACATATACTGCTGCATACACAACCTAATAAAGACGCAAATAATAAAATAATAGAATCATGGCAACACGCAACCAAGGTATGCCGTCATACTATATTGCAAATAATTTCTAATGAACTATCTGACGTGTATTGGAGTTATAAGGAAGCAAAAACTATCTAGGAAGCCTTAATAAAAATTCGCTACTGAAGATACTACAAAACAAAAATTTATAGTAGGAAAATTTTATCAGTGGCAGATGAGAGATGATAAAGAGATGAATGTACAAATCAACGAATATAAAAAAATTGCTAGAAGACTTGAAGGCCAAGGGGATGTCTTTACCAGAAAAGTTTGCTGCTGGAGTGCTAATTGAAAAGCTGCCTGACTCATGAAGTGACTACAGAAATAACTTAAAGCAAAACAGAAAGATTTTACCATTGAGGAAATTGTGACCCACATCCTAATTGAAGATTCCAATAGAAAAGAATCTGTCAAAGCTAGGATGACAACTCTTAAAGCAAATTTAATGTATAGCAGCAACAACAACCGCAAAAGGTACGAGAATAAGTCTCAAGGTTACAAGCTTAAAAATCCTAACTTTACAAGAAAAAAAAGGATCTTGTTTTGTTTGTGGAAAATCAGGCCATCAAGCCTCACAGTGCAGGTACAGAGCATGAAATGACAAAGGAAAAACTAATACTCCTACGGCTAACTTAGCTGAAAGAGGTCATATAAATTCAGGTTTCATTTTTCAAGTAAATATTATATCGCATGCAAAAGAATGAGTGGTAGACTCTGGGGCTATTCGGTATATTTGTGCAAATCGAGAAGCATTATTCTCTTACATTCCCGTAAAGGATGTTAGAGAAGAGGTTTACCTTGGAGACTCACGTAGTACTAAAGTCTTTGGTAAGGGTAAAGTTCTCTTGAAACTCACTTCGTGAAAAACTTTAGCCCTTGTTTATGTACTGCATGTTCCTACTATGAAGGCAAACTTGATCTCTGTATCCTTGTTGGGATGAGCCGGAGCGAAAGTGTCATTAGAATCTGATAAGATTACAATGACAAAAAATAATGTGTTTGTGGGAAAGGGCTATTGTAACCAAGGACTCTTTGTACTTAATATTTCTGATGTTATCAATGGAAATGCATCTGCTTCTGCTTATATGGTTGAGTCTATTTCTTTATGTCATGCTAGACTGAGACATGTTAATGTCCCGTATATAAAGAAAATGATGTCACTAGGCTTAATATTTGGTTTAGAATCAATCAATATTAATAAGTGTGAAATATGTGCTGAAACTAAAAGTACTAAAAAGATTTGTTTCTCTGTAAATCGAGAAACTGAATTATTATCTTTTGTTCATACAGATTTAGGAAATTTAAAGCAGACTATGACTAGAGATGGTAAAAGATATTATGTGACTTTTATTGATAATTTTTCTACATAGACTAAATTGTATTTACTTAGAACTAAAGATGATGCCTTTAATACTTTTATTTCTTTTAAAACTGATGTCGAAATCAAGTTAGTAGAAAAATCAAGAGAATTAGATTTGATAGAGGTGGAGAATATTTATCTTAAATGAATTTTGTGAAAAGAATGGAATTATTCATGAACTAACTCCGTCTTATTCGCCTGAGTCAAATGGAGTAGCTGAAAGGAAAAATAGAACATTGAAAGAGTTGATGAACTCTATGTTAGTTAGTTCTAATACTGCTGATAAAGGAGCTCGATGCTTCGAAGATTTCTTTCATCTGTTTCTCTAAGTTTTTAAGCCGTGGTATGTGCTGATATTTTGAGCATATATATTTATATATATACGCCTCATGTTTTACTTGTGTTTCGTGGATTTCAAATGTGAATATATTAATTTATGTTCATTCAAGGTACTTTTATATGTAGGATCACCCGGAAGTAATTGATGGCGAAAGGTGCGAGATTAGAGCCAAAACGGAGGAAAAATGAGAAAGGTGGAATTTCAGCGCCCCACCTGTAGCGTGGGCAAAATCTTCAGCATTCCAGCGCCAGGGCTAGCGCTCCATGCTGCACTGGGCGCTGGTGATGGGGAACTCCTATTTATGCGGGACAAGATTATTTCGGCCATTTACAGTCCAAACTCGTATAAAAGAGGTCCTAAACCTAATTTGGAGGATATCTAACATACTATAAAGGAGAATTGACGTAGAGGAACACACACCACACTTGGAGGAGGCTTCTAACTAGTTTTTTTTTTCTCTTCTCTTCCTTTAATCTCATAGTTTGTTAATTTTACAGTTTTGGGTGCTACATGAACGTTATAGTTTGAAACTTAAATTGTTCTTATTAGTTGATCATGCTGGTTTATTTGTTGAATCTTGCGCTTAATTATTTGATTGCTTGAAATCTAGGATTGAACTTCGAGAGAAAAAATTCTAAATTGCATAAAAGATTGAGTGGAGCAAGATCTTGAACTCGAGTATCGGGAAGGGATTTGCGGTTAGGATAGGAATATACCTAATTGCCTTGCTTGGTTAGTATACAAGAATTGTTAATGCGTTCTTGTTAATCCTAATTCCATAGGAATATAGACATTAGGATAGCTTGAATAGGCGAGTAGTACTGCGGGAGAAGGCTACGAGCAATATTAACCCCGTGAACCAGTAAATCTGATAAATTAATTAGACAATTTAAGTGGAAGACTCAACGGGATTGTTAGCTAACTCATAGCTCTTGAATATTTTCTCATTGAATTCGTCTTTAAGCTGGCCGACTTGGTTTTTTTAATCTCTTAGTTTACTACTCTAGATTAGTTTTAGTTAATAATCTTTAGAAAATCGTTTCAATAGATTATTTTTTTGGGTTCAATTTAGTTGATAGTCTATCTCAAGTCCTCGTGCCTATGGTATCTAGACTTACAATCCTATATTACTGCTCTCTATTTACTGTTATCCATCGAGTTGTTTTGTGAATTCCCTGGAGTCTGACGTAGAGTTGGGTGTTCTGATTGCGGTTTGCTTCGATCACCAATTCTTTGGCCAACAACATCTCCAATTTAGTTTTAAACTAGGGCTACAATTTGATTTTCTACCAATTCTTTTACTGATAATAAGCAAAGATCAACCAAGAATCAACAATAATTTGGAACAATAGCAAAATATTTGGGCTCCATAGTGGGACGCTGAGCTATTTAATCTAAAAAATTTCCTTGTATGCTAACCCGCTAAATTTATATAATTAAGCCACAAGCAGTAGCCATAGTAGGATTAAACCAATGCTGCCTAATCCTCTGTTGATGTAGATGAACTGGAGTAAATAGAAACACACAGTAAAATAAACAAATGCACGTGAATAACAATAAAGAGAAAAAGTTAAGTGATTCTTATTGACGAATCTCAGCCGATTGATAATTGAGGATGAGCTCAATCGTTCTGCAATCATCTTGCTATAATATTTGTGTTTAATTATCTTAATGTGCTAAAATAATAGGGGAAGGAATTATATTTATATGCTAGATTATTCTTAATTGCTTCCTATATTTACTTCTAAACACGAATAATTAAGAAAACAAAATCATTTATTTAATGAGGGGTCGCGGACATTTGAGATTGACGCTCAACCGGGGCGGATTTAGGGGGGCGGAAGGGGGTTCACCCGCACCTTCTTCGCCGAAAAATTATACTGTATATATAAGACAAAATCTATTTTTTACCTTTATATATTAAGTTTTGAACCCCCAAATCTAACGTAGATCACAGTGTCATCAAATCTTCATACTCAAGAGTGTTATACTCTTAATTTGGCAACAAATATTGTCTCAAGTTCTATGGTTAACTATTCTCAACCTACGGAAGAACATCAGTAAAAAGCTCTTTCCGCTTTTATTGCTTTCATATTATTCTTATTTGCGATTAACTGCTTAATTCGTCTATTTCCTGTTTTTATATATCTGCTCGTTTGAAGTGATATGATTCCTTGTAGGCTTGTTCTTATAACGTTAATTAATTTATCTAATAATCAATTTCAGGTTAACACAGAGACCATACATTTCTATCGGAGAAAGAATTCATCGAGTACAACCCATCTAGAAAATAAAAAATCTCCAAAATATCCTTCTTATTATTTTGACCCCCACAAAATAAATTATGACAGTCTTTAAAATGTCACGGCCCAAATCCTACTATAGGTTGTGATGGCGCTCAACTCGCAGTTAGATAAGTCAACAGTGAACCTCCAACTTATTACCTATGACATTACGAACTCAAATATATAACTTGTACTCAATTCTATAATTAATTTCATGGTCAAATCTCATTTTTACTAAACACTAAGTTCTTCAATAAAACCTCAAATCCTCACTAATTTCTTTGTTAAAATCTACCCATAATTCATGTATTTAACTCATAATTGGTAGAAATATCTTACCTTATAATGCTTGATGAAAACCCCCCTCCAAAGAGCTCCAAAATCGCCTAAGTCAAATGAAAAATGGGAATAATAAGCCTAGTCCCGTATTAAAAATGCATTTTGCCCATGTCATTCCTCGTCGCGACCGCGGAAGCCTCCTTGCGATCATGAAGGCCAAAGATCCAGCTGCCCAAAAGTCCTCTTTGTGTTCGCAACACCAAGGTTGCATTTGCGATGCCTCTCGACCCCTACCCTATGCGATCGCGGTCCCACAGTCGCGTTCGTGAAGGCATGCATAATGCCTGCGAGCCCATCCTCCATCTTCCTTCTTCGTGTTCGCGCTTGGACCTCCGCGTACGCGTAGGAGAGCCAGGTCCTCCCTCGTGTTCGCGGAGCTTTCTTTGCATCCGCAAAGAGCAATCAGCTGCCCCCTCCAAAATCCTTCTTCACGATAGCGGAACATCCTTCGCGATTGAAGCACACCAGCACCAGAAAAATAAGCCAACTTCAAAAAATCCCCAGGTGATCCGAAACTCACCCGTGACCCTCGGGAGCCCGTTTAATCATACGAACAAGTCCATAAACATAATCTGGACCTCCTTGAAGTCCCAGAAAATATAAAATAATATTAAAACCAAGAATCCCACCCCAAAATCAAATTAAATCAACTTTTAGTCTTCAAACTTCTTCCAACTAACTCTAAACGTGACGAATCATACTTGGACAACTCTAAATGATGCCAATTTAACACACTAGTCACATATAACTATACGGACCTATTCTAAAGCTTGAAATCCTAAATGGACATTGATAACATGAAAATCTACTTTAAATCAAAATTTGAAAACTCTAAAACCTTCAATACGCCATCTTTCAACAATAAGCGTTGAAACGCTCCCGGTCCACCAAAAACACGATCTGAACATACGTCTAGTCGAAAATCATCATATGAACCTATTTGAACCTTCAAATTCCGATTTCGAGGTCGTTTACTCAAAGTGTTGACTCAAGTCAAACTTGGTCACCATTATAGAACTAAGTGTTCCGAATTCAACCTGAACCCTTCCAAGACCAAATTAACCGTCAACGCAGGTCATAAAATAGGAAAAGCACATACAAGAAGTCTTAAATAGGGAAACAAGGATTTGAAAATCAAAACGACCAGTTAGGTTATTATATCCTCTCTCTCTTAAGCAAATGTTAGACCTTGAACGAGTTTAGAATCATACCTAAAAAGCCGAATAAATGTGGATATGTGCTCCGTATTTCCACCTCGGTCTCCCAAGTTTCCTCTTCGACTGGTTGACCCTTCCACTTGACCTTTACCGTTGAAATATTCTTAGACCTTAATTTGTGGACCTTCTTGTCAACAATGGCGATTGGCTCTTCTACATAACCCATGCTCTCATCTAGCTGAACTGTTATGTAATCCAACACATGGGACCTATCAGCATGGCACCTCCGGAGCATAGACACATGGAATACCGGATGAACTCCTAATAGACTAGGAGCAAAAGAAAGCCTGTATCCAACCTCACCAACTCGCTCCAACACCTCGAATGGACTGATGAACCTTGGACTTAACTTGCCCCTTTTTCAAAACTTCATGATAACCTTCATCGGAGAGACTTTCAAGAGCACCTTCTCGCCCACCATAAATGACAAATCACGGGCCTTATAATCTGCGTAACCCTTTTTCCTAAACTGCACTGTGCAAAGTCTCTCCTAAATCAACTTTACCTTATCCAAGGAATCCTTCACTAGATCAGTACCATATAACCTAGCCTCGTCGGGATCAAATGAATTGATGGAGGAATGATATCGTCAACCATACAAGGCCTCAAATAGAGCCATCTCGATGCTGGACTGATAATTGTTGTTATAAGCAAACTCGACCAATGGTAAGAATCGATCCCATTGCCCTTCGAAGTCAATCAGGCATGCTCTGAGCATATCCTCCAAAATTTGAATTGTTCGTTCTGGCTGCCCATCGGTCTGCTAATGAAAGGCTGTGTTGAGCTCTACCTGAGTACCTAACTCACTCTGTACAGCTCTCCAAAAATACAAGGTAAACTGAATGGCTCTATCTGAAATGATAAAAATAGGCACGCCATGCAAGTGGACGAGCTCCTAAGTATAAATCCTGGCCAACTCTCTAAAGTGTATGTAGTCATCACCGAGATAAAGTGTGCAAACTTGGTCAATATGTCGATAATGACGCAAACAACATCAAATTTTCTCAAAGTCTATAGTAAATCCACCACGAAATCCATTGTGATGCGCTCCCACTTTCACTATGCTATAACCATCTGTTGAAGTAAGCCACTTGGCCTCTGGTGCTGGTACTTAACCTGTTGGCAATTCAAACACTCGCCACATACTCAATTATGTCCTTTTTTATCCGTCACTGCCAATAATGTTGCCGTAGTTCATAATACATCTTTGAAGCGCCTAGATGAATAGAATGACACAAACTATGTGCCTCCTCTAGAATCGTCTCCCTTAGTCCATCAATATTAAGAACACATCAGAGACCTTGGAATCATAAAATACCTTCATCACCGATAGTAACTTCCTTGGAATCACCCTGTAGCTCTATCTCTCTAAGGACCAACAAGTGCGAATTATCTTACTAGCGATCCTTAATCTGCTCGAATAAAAAAGACTGAGCAACAACACATGTAAGAACCCGACTGGGCTCTAAAATATCTAGCCTCACAATTCGGTTAGCTAAGGACTGAATGTCCAAAGCCAATGGCCCCTCATTTGCTGAAATGAGCGCTAAACTATCCATACTCTTGGCCTTTCTGCTCAAGGCATCCGCAACTATATTCGCCTTTCCCGGATGATAGAGGATGATAATATCATAATCTTTCAGTAACTCAAGTGATGCCTCATATTAAGATATTTTAGCATAAACAAATGCTGCAAACTGCGATGATTGTTGTAGACGCATGACACTCCACAACGATAATGCATCCAGATCTTGAGAGCATAAACTATCGCAGCCAACTCCAAATTATGCATATGGTAATTCTTCTCGTGGGGCTTCAAGTGACATGAAGCATATGCAATAACTTGCCCCTCCTGCATCAATACACAACCCAAACAATGGATGAAGCATCTCAATACATAATATACATCCCCAAATCAAAGGGCTAAATCAACAGTGGTGTTGTAATCAATGCGATCTTGAGCTTCTGAAAGCTTACCTCGCGGTCATCGGGTTATCTGAATTGAGCACCCTTATAGGTCAACCTAGTCAAAGGAGATGCAATAGATGAGTATCCCTCCACAAACCAAATGATAACAACCTACTAGCCACAAGAAACTCTTGATCTTGGTCGCTTGTGTGAGACGAGGCCAACTCTGAATTTGCCTCGATGTTCTTGGGATCCACCTTAATACCCTCACTTGATACAACATGCCCTAAGAAAGACACATAATGGAACTAAAATTCGCACTTGAAAAAATTAACATATAACTTTTGTTCCCAAAACGTCTGACGCACTATCCTCAAATATTGCTCATGCTCCTCCATGTTTTGCGAGTAGATCAATATGTCATTAATGAATACAATTACAAATGTGTCAAGATATTGCCTAAACACTTGATTCATCAAATTCATAAATACCACTGGGGTATTAGTCAAGCTGAAGGGCATCACTAGAAACTCAAACAACCCATATCTAGTCCAGAAAGCCATTTTCGGAATATTCAAAGCACGAATAGTTGATGGTACCCAAATCTTAAGTGGATCTTTGAGAACACTCTAGCACCCTGTAGCTGATCAAACAAATTATCAATTTATGTCAACGGGTATTTATTCTTGATGGTGACTTTGTTCAACTAGTGGTAATCAATGCACATCCGCATACTCCCATCCTCCTCCTTCTTCTTCATAAATAATATCGGTGCATGATGACATCAACAACACACCTCTATAAGAGATATGATACAGCCGTATACAATCTAAATTATCCAACTATGAGTCGGGGTCGAATCCACATCAAGTTATAAAGGGTGCTAGGAGTATACATTTGATGAGAGTGAATGGACTAACTAAATTGCACTTCTACATCAGAGTTTTGTGTTCTACTTCTACTATTACTCTATAAATTGTAAGCTAAAGAAAGGAAATTAGAAATGAACGATTGTTTATGGTATTTTTCCAAATAGCTAAAAATCCTAGAGATGTGACCATAACCTAGGTGTTCGCCTAATGGGTTAAAAACGTTAATACTTATTTTATTGATTGGGGTGTATTATAGCTCTCATCTTTATATTACCCACTCAATACTTCTTGGTCAAAAAGTGATTTTGCCCAATTTGGCTTTCTCAAGTCCAAATAGGTATCAAACAAAATAGTTGATATGAGCTTAGCCGGATTCTTACTATCTCTATTTTTATCCCTTTAATTAGGCTAATCAAACTCTAAATTAGCCCATTTCATTGTTAGCCAAGTTATCCTAGACTAGGTCCCTCTTTCTCAAGTAGAGGCTAAGTCAAAAAGGCATGAATTAATGTTTGCGACTATTTATTTTGAAATTGATGCATGATCTTAGCTAAATAATAAATACCCAATCATAAACAAGAATAAAATTAAATACCCATAAGGTTTACATACTCGATTTGGATCACAACCCTAGTAAGAATCCAGCTACTCATAATGGGAATTGAAAAAAATAAAGAAGATAGGCTAATTAAACTCATAATCAAAGATTAAAATGATAAATATAATGTATAAACACTAAAATAATCACAAACTTCCTAAAATGGCAAAAGCTAATGGCTACAACAGCTTTAAACTTCAAAACTTGACCTAAAATTGTGAAACTCGTCTATTTATAGTAGGCCAAAATTCGCTGACAAAAATGCCCCTTGGGAGGTTATGTGGAAGCGCAATTCCATGTGTGGTCCGCAGATTTCTTCAATTGGCAGGAGATAGGGTTCTGTAGCCGAATATTTTTGGATTGCGGCTGTGAAGCAACTTCTACAACCCACAAATCTTGTGCGACGTCAGGACTTGGTCTTCTGCACACTCACTGAATGAAACTATTTGTTAGTGCAGACCTTGTTTTACGGCAGCACATGAATTGTGCGATTAGCATATTTGTCAAAATCCTGTTGGGTTCTTTAGCTTGGTTTGCGGCCGTAAATGGAATTCTGCGGTCCACAATTCGTACTTCTTTTCTTCTTTGCCCTTTATTGCCTTGTGCTTCGGAACACTCCTTTTTGAGTCGGATTTCATCATGGGAGACCAAACTTCCAATATTCATGCGATTTGCACAATTTTATTAGTTTTGGCAACACAAATCAAAACTTTCAGACCAAAATAAAAGCAAAAAGTTACTAATAAGCAGTAAAAATCCCCACATATCAACACCCCCATACTTAAGTCTTTGCGTGTCCTCAAGAAAATAAATTAGTTCCCACCTCCTAAAGTTAAGGTTCATTTTAGCAAGTCAAAGGTGAGTCATTCACACATCAGTTGGGAACAACAATTACCCACACTAACCATGCATTATCAACAAGGTGACAAATCAAATATTCATGCACATATAGTTTAATGTGACATTTAAGCTTCAAGAATTCACTTTACTCATCAAGGACTCTTGTTCTATCATGTAGGACATGGTGGACTCCAAACTCTTCCTCCTCTACTTTCCATTTGCCAAGTTCACTTATGAAGTCGGCACTCAATTGGAAGATTTATGAAAGGTTGACTCGTCTCTCACAAGAGAATGTCAGGCTTGCCCCTGATGTAGATCGCCACTAATGCAAGATCACTCGGTTTGAAATCAAGTAGGACTTCTTTCGGGATGTAATGAAGGATTTTGGGTTAGGGTAGGATACCGTATGGGTAAGTGGTTACACCTTTTCATAAGCACTCATTTTCATTTCTCGGCTTACAATTGCCATTCTTATAGGCACTTTCTTTTCATTCGGGACTAGAGAGACTTAACATCACTCTTTCTTGACCATTTCATTCTTTTTTTCTCCCTTTTTTTATTTCTCAATATTTGGATCATTACCTCTTTTTGTATCCATCAACCCTTCTGCATATTCACTTTTTGCATTTTTCTTTTTGTTCTTTTCTTTTCTTGCCTTCCTTTTCATAGAGATCACTTCTTTTCTCTTTTTCTGCCTTGATACCTTTTTTCAAATTTCTCATCTCTCCCTCAAAATTGTGTTTTAAGCCACTTGTTTTGAAGAGTTCCTTTACCTTTCATTTTAGGCGTCCATGTCATTCTGATCGACAGCTTTTCCATGAGCTATAGGTTTGTCCTTGAATAAGATGAAGGCGTCTCTATTTGGCGTGTCCCAGAAGTTGATGTCAGAGCCTGTGAAGTCTACCTTGGGCTTCTTTAGAGTGAGTGACTCAAGATTTTCCTCCATACGGAGTTTATGTAGGGCTTTGCCATTTAGACTACGCGCATTATCGGAGAATTCTGCCTGTGAAAAAGAAAACTCTTTTGAGCGATCTGACCTTAAATTGATTGGTTCCAAACGCTGTGACGAGGATTTTGATTTGGAGAGAGTTCTCTTTCGAGTGGAGGAATGTAAGGCCCCGTGAAACCCCTACTCGAAAACCCAGATCCCGTGGTGCCAAGTTAAGAGCATGTGTTAGAAATTTAAGCTCGCCGCGGCACGGACCTTTTTGGATTGAATAATGCATTAAAAGTCAAGAATAAGTTTCCAGAAAAATGCAAGAAATGTCGTCCAGAATGCGGCCACAAATCAGGTATGCAGACCGTATATCTGCCGCGGAGTTAGTCAGAATGTTGGTTAAAATTGAAGTCAGCTATATGGTCGAAATGCGGTCGCATAATCGAAATGCGGTCGCATAATCGAAATGCGGACCACATAGTCGTCGCATATTTTCCTTTGAATTTTGTGAGGGTCAGTTCTGCGGTGCACTTTTGCGACCGCAGAACGTGAATGCGGACCACATTCCTGCCGCAGACTCAGTCAGAGTGTCCAGTTTCTGGGGATCATTTTGCGGTCCATTATGCTGACCACATGTTTACTCTGCGGTCGCAAATGCGATCGCATATTTGACTCGGGGCTCCAATTTTCTAATTTTTAACCCGACCTCCATATCGATATATCCGGTGTTATAGCTCATTTTAAGCATTCTTCTGAGCATTTATAGAGGGAGAGAGAGGGTTTTTAGAGAGGGAATGTCTCCCCATCAAATTACTCCATAAGATATGGCTAAATCCTTGAAGAAAATCAAGTGAAGACCCCTAGACCTTCATCACAAGAGGTAAGGCTTCATCACCCCAACTCTTATTTGTTTTATTCTCAGATATAAGGGGTCACTAGTGAGGTGATTCATGGGTATAACAATGGATTCCTTGCATGCATATCAAACCTTAGAGTAGTGGGAGGTGGTGAATTAAAGAGGGGTACAAAATGATATAAATTGCTCTAAAAAGGGGCCTAAGATCACATTGCACCTCTAGGGTTTGTCAATATGCTTGAACCAAGCTAGAGTCTCAATATCATCTCTAATTCTCGATTTAAATTGTAATTCTTACTCAATAGATCAAAGTGCTAAGAGTTCCGGAAATCTGTAAAAGAGTAAGAAAAGTTTTATTGAAGTATGTATGGCTAAAACCCCCTTTTTATTAGAAATTAAGCTTCGTTGTCATTTATGAAAGTATGGTAAGAGTTGAAGTGGCTACTGTATTGATTGTTATTATGCATTAATTGATTCACATATATCTATACATATTCGTGAAGGATGTGCCTCAATGTGAATAATGTACCAATCTTGATAATTAGGGAATGATGAAAAAGTACAGTTTTGTTTTGAAATACTTGGGCTATAAGCCAACATCGAAATAAAGAATTATTCATGCTAGCTATGTGCTCACTTACCTCTGATTGCAACTTGAATTATCTTAGATATATGTGTCTATGATCACAACTTGTAAAACGAATATTGAAAACGGAAAACGATGTGATGATGGTGGCCATGAGTGCCCGGGAATTGTTATGATATGTGTGGAATAAAGATTTGAAGGTGTTGACTAATGAGAATGGAGTAATGCCTCCAATGAGGTGACCTAGCCGATCGGGTTGTGATCGGACACCATGCCGCACACATGGTGGTAATGTGGTGATATTGAATTCCGGATAAGGGAAATGAAATATTGATTGAGAGTAATGCCTCAAATGAGGTGACCTAGCTGGTCGGGCCGTGATCAGACTCCGCTCGAGATGGCGGTGGTATTGAGAACAGTGGTGAACATGGGACAGATATGCCCTAATCTATGTTTTGGAAATTGTATGAA
>MU700560.1:63742-77838 GCA_026770625.1 Nicotiana glauca | reverse complement strand
GGGTACATGCCCGAGTCCCATATTTTTCTACGAACCTTCCGGGACTGTCTCATTACGGGTCCGGGTCCGTTTACTCAAAATATTGACCAAAGTCAACTATATCAATATTAATATCATAATTTCTCAAATTTTTTATAGAATTCATATATTTGAACATAAAAATTTTCCGGCTTCGCGCCCGGACTGTGCACGCAAATCAAGGCAACTAAAAGTGAGGTTTCTAAGGCCTCGAAAGCGCAAAAAAAGAGAAAAATACGGTGATAACCCTTTGGGTCATCACATATGCACCTTCAGTGGGTCCTCTTTCAGTCCGTCTAGCTGTGTCATTACAAACCATAGAGTTAATAGTACTAACACCACCCATATTTACAATATTATGGTTCCTAGAATGAGGTCTATTGCTATCTAAAAAGAGTTCCTGCACTACACTCTTATCCTTGTCAAAAATTAATTTTACAAACACTGGGCTTTCTTAAAAAACGTGCACTGTTAATTCAAAGGCAGAAAGAGAGTCCTCCTTAGCTCGCTTGTCCGCCACACCATTTTTCTCTCTGTACATATGCATTATAGTCAGTTTACCCAACCTGTCCAGGAGGTACCTGCAGTCCGAGATTAAATTATTAGGCAACTGTGTATTGGAATTAAGTAACCCTAGAATTGCTATTGAGTTCACTTCTACTTCCAGTGGAAGTAGATTTCGATCAAGAGCTAGTTGAAGGCCTTGCATTAATGCATGTGCTTCTGCTGTAGCTGGTGAGTCTGCTGATATTATTGCTGCAAAGCCAACTATCCATTCAGCATGTGCATTTCGTATTATACCACCGATATCGAATTTATAAGAATTATGAGCACCATCATTATTTAATTTATAGCAGTGACATTTCGGAGGATGCCGAATAAGATTGCATTTAGTAATTCTCCTAATGTTATTCTTGTTAACAATTAAATAAGTATACTCAGCAGCTTGCTGAGTAATTAGCTTCATTAAGGCTGTTGACTTAATGTTCTTATAGCAGTTATTATTTCTAGCCAGCTATGTGATTGGATTTATCTTATATGGCACATTAAAGATTCTGAAATGTATAAGCTTTTTAATCCATGTAAAATTATTAGGTTCTTGCGACAAGTAGGTAATATAATAAAGTATTCCTACAGCTTGCCAATATATCTTAGCAGCCTTGCATTCCAGAAAAATATGCTTCATATTTTCATCCTTCTTGTGGCAGAATTGGCATGTGGCATCCTGGATGATGTTACAATGTTTGAGATAGTCTAATGTGGGTAATTTATTTCTAATAGCCAGCCATATGAACTCTTTAACCTTGGATTGAATAGGTAATTTCCATATCCAGTCATAGTAATTAGAATTATTATAGGGTTCTCATCTTGTGCTTCCAAAATATTGTACATGGATTTTGTGGTGAAGATGCCAGTAGGAGTTAATCCCCACGAAAGCTTATCTATTTTGTTACTATATTTAGCTATATAAATAGACTGGATTAGGTTTTTAATATTATTAGGAAGGTCAAAAGGGATTTTTGTCCAGTCCCAACTTTCATTATTCCAAAAAGAAGAAAAGGTCATATTTTGAAATTTCATAGGTAAAGGTCCGTAAATACTGGATCTAAAAGATGTGACGGGTGCTAACCAAGGGTCCTCCCATAGGTTAATGTGTGTTCCTTTACCTATATCCCATTTCATACTTAACCGGCATAGATGCCAGCCAGCTATGATATTAGACCAAGTGGAGGATTTAGTATTGCCATTCGTAATATGTAAATATTTGGACAGTAACAAATTAACCCACATAGCATTAGGTGAATTGAATACTCTCCATGCTAGACTTGCTAGCAGAGCATTATTCTTTTTTCTTAGTTGTTATATGCCCAGTCCACCAGTTCTTCTTGGCTTCGTAACATAATTCCATTTAACTAAATGCAATTTCTTTCTTTCCAAATTAGAACCCCAAAGAAAGTTTCATTAATACTGATCCAACTTATGAAGGATATTAGAAGGGATATGAATATATTGCATTATGTGATTTGGGAGTTTGTTTAACATAGATTTTATTAGGGTTGCTCTACCTGCTAGTGTTAGGAATTTAGACTTCCAGCCTGCTAGCTTGTTCTTAAAATTGTCAAGCAAAAATTGGAAATCCTCCTTTATAGGTCTCCTTTGAAATATTGGGAATCCCAAATATTTTCCAAATGATATTCCTTCTTTCATACTAAAGGAAGTTATTGCAAAGTTTCTATCATTAACACTATAATTTTTAGAGAAAAATAGCTTAGATTTTTCGAAGTTAATTTTTTGCCCTGAGTATTTGAAGAAGTTATTGATAACATCTATAATATCATGACATCTTTTCGTAGTTAATTTCATAAATAAAATTATATCATCTGCAAAGAAAAGGTGTGATAATAAAGGTCCATTCTGAGAAATTCTGATTGGTTGCCACTGTAAATAGTCAACTGATTGCCCTATATTTCTAGATAGTAATTCCATACACATAATAAACAAATAAGGTGATAAAGGGTCCCCTTGACGGATTCCTCTAGAAGGTTGAAAGTATGGAATACTAGAGTCATTTATTAAAATAGAAATAGAAGTAGTTGTAACACAGGACATTATTAAAGAAATTAATTGTTGTGGAATGTAAAAGTATACTAGAGCATGTCTTATAAAAGTCCACTCTAACCTATCAAACGCTTTTTCTAAGTCTATCCTTAATAACAAAGCAGGGGCTTTCCTTTTCATTCTAGCTAGGTAGTTTAAAGTTTCTTGTACGATAATGGCATTGTCAGAAGCTCGTTTACCTTGTTGAAATCTTGTTTGAGTTGGCCCTATAATATTTCCTATAATTGGTTTCAACCTATTAACTATAATTTTAGTAATTAATTTATAAACATTGTTATAAATATTGATAGGTCTAAATTGTTGAATCCGTATTGGATGTTTTACCTTAGGAATGAGGCAAATAAGGGTCTTATTAAGCTTAGTAGGGATGGTATTAGTCTTAAACACGTTTTGACAGAAATTGGTTATTTTGGTACCTACCTCTATCCAGTATTTTTTATAAAAGAAAGGGTGCAATCCAACAGGACCTGGCGATTTATAAGGTTTAAAGCTATTCAAAGCCTGTAAAATTTCTTCCTGCTGAAGAGGTAATTCCATTCTAAGCAAGTCATTAGAGGAATAATGACAATCATAAGTAGTATTTTGAATATCTATTGAGAATAATTGTTCAGTCTTGAACAAATTGGTATAGTAAGTTAGGATTAAATTTCTAATATCATTAGTAGAGTCTATCCAATTTTCACCATTGTCTTGCAAAGCAGTAATTTTATTTCTACGACGTCTATGAAGAGTGGATAGATGATAAAACCTAGTGTTAGCATCTCCTTCTTTCAACCAATTTATTCTAGATTTCAATTGTCAGAATTTCTGTTCCGGACATAGAATATGACTATATTCCAAAGTTAATTGTATTTCTAGATTTTGTAAGAAAACACTAGTAGGGTAGTGAATTAAAGACTATAAACCTGCCAGTCTAGCAAGTACTTTCCTTTTTCTTTCAAAGATGTTGCCAAAATTATTAAAATTCCACCTTGTAGCTATTCTTTTGAAATTTTCAGTCGTGTCTAACAAAGGAGTATTATTCATCCATGCAGCATGAACTAATTTTTTGAAGTCAGGATGAGAAACCCACATAGTTTCAAATCTAAATAGTTTATGGTAAATGGAGGTTCCAAATTAATAAGCAAAGGACAATGATCCGAGTGGGTATGGGATAAATGTGTAACTGTGGAATTAGGAAATTGATTAAGCCAGTCATAATTGGCCAAGAATCGATCAAGCCTTTCTAAAATAGTATGTCCCTTACTTTGTTTATTGGTCCAAGTAAATCTACTTCCCTGGAATCCTAAATCAATAAGGCTACATTGATTCATAAATTTAGCAAATTTGTCAGATCTATTAGTATTAATGGGAAGACCCCCAAACTTTTCATTTGCTTGTAGAATTTCATTAAAATCGCCCCCAATTAACCAAGGCAGTCTATTGTTTGTATGCATTTTAATTAAACTATGCCAAAGCATATTACGTAGTTGATATAAGCTACTAGCATATATAGCAGATAAAATCCAAGTAGGTTTTGTAGGGCTAACCTAAACGAGGCAGTGTATTTCCTACATTCCAAACCGTATTTCAATTACATTGATCTGATCAGCATTCCAAAGCACTACTAGACCTCCTATGAGCCCATTTGCAGGATATTGGGTCATGTTTGAAAAATTAAACTCCTCACGTAGCCTATCATGATCCTGCATGTGTGTTTCTAATAGGATAGTAAGAGCAGGCATGTGGTTGTCTAGTAATGACCTAAAGTGTCTCCTAAATTTTGGATTATGTGAACCCCTACAGTTTAAAACTAGGAAATTCATGAATGAATTAGGGTTCCTGGGGTGAGAATACATATTCTGAGTCACTAGAGGATCCAGACTCAGTGGAAGCTGAAGGAGAGTTGGTATAATGACCATGGCGTATTTTCCTACTTCGAGGTTGGTGGTTGGTCGGAAATTGAGACTGCATGTCACCATCTCCGGTGGACACTTTAGAATAAACCTTTTTTCGAACTGTTCTTTTAGGTTGTAAAACTGGATCCCTTTTAACCACCAAAACTCGGTTCTTGTTTCCCTCATCTCCGCAAGAATTGCTGTCACCTCTTCTCTTGTCTCTCTGTCTAGTTCTTGAGGAGATGGAGGGGGAGAGTGGACTGGACTGTTTGGTGGGGTAAGACTCTCTAGGGGAGTGGTTGGACTGGAGTAAGGGGAGAGTGGATTGAATGAATCTAGTTGTTGGAACCATGGGGCAAATATCTGTCCCATATGATGTGGTGGGTAGAAGGGCATGAGACTGACAGTTTGTTCCCATGCAGGACTCATCTGGTTCATTTGGTGAGACCATGGCTGGTGTGTGGACGTTGAGGCTTGGTGGTCCATTGGGAAAGGATTCTGTGTTGTATACCACTGACTCATGTTGAAAGCTTCCATTCCCAGCCTCATCCCCTCCGTCATTATCTCCGCTAAGTGTGTTGGATTTTGGATTAACAGCACCACCTCCTGTTTGTTTAACTGTAGGGTAAAAACCAGTGCATAACCCTGCAACCCATTTCTAACCAAGACTGGAGAGGGAGATCATTTACCATAGTTTGGGATGTGTATATCAGAGGAGATAAACTCTGGGGTAATTAAGGACCATTCATTGTGAGTCGTGGTAAGTGGAAGAACTGATTGATGGTTCTTATATTTTTACTCATCCCTATGAACGTGGGTCTTTGCATCTTCTAAGAAAGTTTGTTGTTTATGTGAAGTAAGAGTTGTACTGGATGATGATGCTGGTGTATAAATAGAAAGAGGGACACTGTTTGGATTTAGCACCGATAAAGTAGAGAAGTGATCATAATTAACTTCACATGCCAAGCCATCATTTTGTTTGCCTAGGTTTTGAGGAAGTTTAGACGAGAAAGGAACCAAATTAACTGTAGCATGCAAATTATCTACTGTGCTATTAATATCCAAGCCTGATGTGTCTAGTTTAGGGAGGCTTTCTGCCAAGTTATCCTCATTTAAACGGTTGTGGCCCATAAGGCTTTGGTTACATGGCATGTCCTGATTATGAATTATACACTCTTGGGAAGACGTGTTTGAATTAACTAAATAAGGTGATTTATTGGTTATAGGCTTAGGGTTGGGAGTGAGTGGATTGGTTAGCTTAGCCGGCCAGGTCTCATGCTTGTAAGTTTGGGTTTTGTCCATATGTTGTTCATTAAAGGGCCCAAAACTATCTTCTATTGGGCCTTTGTTTAACTCCCTAAGATGTAACTCAGAGGGCCTCTCCTTAGTAAGCATGTGGAAGGAATTATGTAATGTCATATTGGGCTGTGTCATATTGGGCTGTGTTTGGTTCTGCTAGCCTTGTAACTTGACCCGGCCCAAGACATCTGTAGTAGGGTTGGCAAACTTACCTGATTTTGGTTGCATCGCCTCGACCATTACTGAAGCCACCATAGGAGTTGCGTGTTCCTTGCCCAGCTGATTTTGTTTGTGTGTTCGTGCTATCTTTTTAGGGAAACTTACTGTTTTCCATTCATGATCCTTCGTATTTGAGGGCATAGTTATACTCACTTTGTCCTGTTGTTGATCAACATTGTTCTGGTCCTTAGGCAGACTTATAAGCTCGGGACAATTAGTAATAGGATGACCAAATTTTTCACAACTTGTACATAGCAAGTTCAGTCCCTCATATAGAAGTACTTGCTTATGAAGACCTATAAACAGGCTGGATTTTAAAGGCTTCTCCAAAGACACTTCTATACATATACGGGCATACCTGCCTTATGTAGTAGTTGAGGTACAAGTGTCAATCTTTAATAACCTTTCTAGTTTTGATCCAATTCTATTGAGTATTTCTAAGTCGTAAAACTCAGTGGGCAATTCTGGCATACGTACCCATATAGCTGAGTATGTGAGTTGGGTTGAGGATGCCTTAAACTTAGGTTCCCATCCACGAATAGTTAGGAAATGACTCAGGATAAACCATGGTCCTCCATGCAAAGCCTTAATCATGCTTTCCTCTTTTTGAAACTTAATGAGGAAAAAGTCTGAACCTAAGTCGATTAGAGGAAGGACATATGTAGGTTTCCACAAATTCATAAGCTTTTCATACATGACTTGATGTGTAATTCTCTTCCCAAAAAGCTTAACAATGACAGAGTACTTCCAAGGTTCATATATACGTGACTTATCAGTGGAGGAAATTGGTAAATGAGTCATCATCATTGTTAGCGTGAATCAGTTCATCCGCTAGATCAAGATTGTTTAAGGAGTGTATTAGGTTGGTAGTGGAACACGGCAGAAGGTGTTTCTCAGTTAAGAGAGTTTGAAGGAAAGAAGGTGGTTGTGGTTGGGGTGTTATGACGTCTATTTGCATGGAGACTAAGTCTAATGATTTTGAAAGTTGGTTCCACTGCTGTGATTGATTAAAAAAGTCCGCCATGGTATGCAAGAGCGAATAGGGAGATGTAAGAAGTAATTGTAAATCAACGTTAGGAGGTAGTGTTTTTACATAGTAGAGAGAATTTTTTCTTGAGTTGTGCTATCTTCCTTAATTAAAATATTGCTTTAGGCCATCATCATTATTATTGAGTACCAAAATCTAAGCAATAAACACTTGCCACCTCACCGAACACCCTCTACTATTCAGACGCACTTACCCTCACAATTTCTCACCCCTACCCTAGAAATCAACTTTTTTTTGCTTCGTCAACTAGCCTTGTATCGATCAACTACTTAATACTTAAATATAAGTTTTTCACGCGTTCCAAGTGTGACATACGCAGGTGTCTCAATTGTCCATCCTTAATAATTTGGATTGGTTTGGTTTGTGAATGATTGAAGAACATCACTGTTGAATTATGTTGAGTATGAAAAAAGATTGTGAAGAAAATAAAATCATTCTATTGATTTTTGAAGTTTTAGGTCAAATCTAACCACTAAAAATTATTGGGATTGGTATAGTAAGGTTGTTTACCAAAATTGGAGTTGATTTGGACTAATTTTGAATTAAAAGCTATGGCAACAATCATGCCTATGAAATTTACGCATTGAAGCTTTAAATTTATTAACACAACAAATTACGTTCATTAACACAAAAAGTTGAGGCCTTTCAGGTAGGTGCTCACACATCATCCCAACTTGAGAATTGTGATGTTTGTCAAGGTAATAATCTGAATCATGACTGTCAAGCTTCAACACAAAATGAGAAACAGGTAAATTTGATTGGTTACAAAAAAAATTACTCATTTGATAGTTCCATGGCACAAAAATATCCAGGATTTCAGTTGAGTAATCCTAATGGTGCTGAAAATCCTCAAAGATTTTTTTAATCAAAAGCAGCAGGTACAGGGACCACCTAGTTTTCAAAATCAAAATAGAGGGAAATAAATTTTTCAACAATATCAACAGCAGCCTCAAAGAGCTCATCAACAAAGCCTTGAAGACCTGATGTACAAATTCATTAAAGCTACTGATGAGAAAGTTGAAAGTAAACATTCAGCTATCAAGAATTTAGAAATTTAGGTAAGCCAATAAGCAACTCTCATGTCTAGACAAATTCAAGGTGCTCTACCAAGCAACACTGAGAAAACCCCAAAAGAACACTATAAAGCCATCTCTCTACGATCAGGTAAATCTCTTGATGATCCATATGCAAATAAAGAAGGAAAGCCACAAGAAGTGGAAAAGGTAAATGAAGGTGGGAATAAAATAAAATCTAAGTTTCCAAATGAACAAAAGAATAAAGGGAAAAATGTACAAGAAAATGAATTGACAACAAATCCTCACTCTGTACCTCTCTCTTTTCCCTAAAAGATGAAAAGAGAAAAGCATGAAAAATAGTTTTTAAAGTTTCTAGATATTTTGAAGCAACTTTACATTAACATACCTTTCACATATGCTTTAACACAAATGCCGTCATAGAAATTTTGTCAAGTAAAAGAAAATTAGAAGAAGTTTCAGTAGTTAAACTTACATAAAATGTTGTGTTATACTTCAAAATAAGTTCCCATAGAAACTTGGTGATCTAGGAAATTTTATAATTCCTTGTACCATGGGAGGTACTCACTTTGAAAAGGCATTATGTGATTCAGGTGCCTCAATAAATCTAATGCCTTTTTCAATTTTCAAGAAATTAGAACTTGGTGAAATGAAATATACTAATGTATCTCTTCAATTAGCCGATCAAAGTACTAAGAGCTCAAAAGGAATTATTGAAAATATCCTTGTCATAGTTGACAAATGATAGGTTACAAGTACCTTGGGCATAGGTGCTTTACCTTATGTTTTGATGATCTAACCAACTTACCATCCAGAACCAGATAAGGAACATGTTACACATTTACAAGATCTCGAGTCACAAAGTTCCAGGTTGGCATCCAGCGTGGGATATAACTCAACTCTTCAAAGTGGAAGGAATAGCTGAGGAAACAGGTTCCTACCAGTTCCCGAGGAGATTGTATGAAGTCAACTCTTCAACAGGAAAGCTGTTGCCTGCACACGCTACTGCACAAGAACGGTGCAACATTAAACTTTCTATGGAAGACTTTTTTCCTACCTTGCTTACATCATTGTAAGTGATGTCACACACGTATAAATACAATCAAGGAAAGTAAAACAACTTAATTCATGAGAGAACCAGATAAAGGAACTGAAGCATGCCTGGTACAATCATTCAACTTAATTGACTCAAGATAATTTGGGCAGTGTGCTTTTAGATTCACATGAACTAGATTAGGGACCTGATACCTTGGTGTTCCCCTGACAGAAGTATAAGTCAACTGTACAGCTGGAAAGCAACTACAGAAAGTGACTGCCTGCAACTGTACACGCAACAATTCAGCAGACAGTATAGTAGTCACTTCCCATTGAGAAGAGGCATGTACTAACCAAGATTTGACATCACCTTAGTGATGTCTTTTGAAGTATAAACCTTGTTCAAGGCACAATTCCTCCCTAACACTTGCAAAATCAAAAAAAAAATATTCTCTCAAGTGCTAGCAACAACCTCTCTCAAGAAAAAAAGTTGTTGCAACCTCAAGGACCTGATCCAAGAACGAATATTTCTTAAGTCATTAGGTTTGTTGAGTCTTTGTTATTTGTTCTTCATTGTAACTCCTATCTTGCTTCTTAGAAGCTGTTTTTAGGAAACCCAAAATCTGTAAACTCTTCAGTTTATGTTGTGACTAGGTTTAGTTATAAATTAAAGTCTTTGTAACTAGAGAGTTACAAAGTGGCTCGTAATAAGTGTTATTACTAGTTAGAGTGAGTAAAAGCCTTTGCAACTATAGAGTGACAAGGTGGTCTGCAGTGAGAGCATCACAAGTTAGTTGAAGTCTTTGTAACTAGGGAGTCACAAAGTGGCTTGTGGTAAGAGTACCACAAGTTAGTTGAATTCTTTGTAATAGAGCCATTACAAAGTGACTTGTAATAGGTGTTTACAAGTTAGTGAAGTTGAAAGCCTACAAGTGTAGGTCGTGGTTTTTGTCCCCTTGAGTTGGAATTTTTCCACATAAAATACTCTATGTTCTTTACTTACTGTCGAGGTACTGTGGAACAATTAGAGAACCTGATTCCCTATACTAGTTGGTTTTACAGTCTGTTGCTTACAGTGGAAGCTGATAGAGAACCTGGTTCTCTATACAGTAGGAACTTATCATGTGTCTCATTTACATATTGGTTCAGTAGTTAGCACTATGGGAATTGATATAGGACTAGATCGCTATACAGTTTAGTTCATTATATTTTCAGTAGAAACTCATAGAGAACCCGGTTCTCTATACAGTCTGGTGGACACTTAGTTTTTAACAGCAAATTTGTATTCCCAGTAGATTTTATAGTGCTTGAAATAGAAGAAAATACTGAGGTACCTTTAATTTTAGGTAGACCATTTCTCGCAACAGAGAGAGAAATTATTGATGTTCATCAAGGATAATTAATATTGCGAGTTGATGAGGAAAGAGTGATTTTTGACATGCAGAAAATGATGAAATTTTCTAGGGATGAGTCATCATCTTCTTGTTTTCAAATTGCCTATTAGATGAACTTGTAGATGAATATGAAGATAATTAGTTAATTATTGATTCATTAGAGAGATGTTTGGCTAGGTCAGGTACCATAAGTGATGATAACCCGATAATTAGAGAACAAGCTGAAATACTAGAAAAAGAGTCAGAAAATAAGGAAGTCTCACAAAAAGGAGTACAATTAAATATTTAACTCAAAGAACCTCCTTCTCATTTAAAATATGTGCTTCTTGAACTTTAATTATTTCCAGTAATCATTTCATTTTCTTTGAATATAGAATAGGAAAGCAAACTGATTGGAGTCCTGAAAAACACAAAAGAGCCTCAGGGTGTACTATAGCTGAGATTAAAGGAATTAGTCCAGGTATTTGTATGCACTGGATTCTTATGGAGAATGATTATAAGCCAATAGTACAACCCCAAAGGAGACTAAATCCGGCAATGCAGGAAGTCGTCAAGAAAGAATTAGTGAAACTTCTAGTAGCAGGTATCATTTATCCAATATCTAATAGTCCTTGGGTAAATCCTGTGCAGGTAGTACCAAAGAAAGGAGGTATGACAGTAATAAAAAATAAAAATAATGAACGCATACCAACTAGAACATTCACAGGATGGAGAAGTTTGTATTGATTACAGACGACTTAATGATGCCACAAGGAAAGATCATTTTCCTTTGCCCTTTATTGATCAAATGCTTGAAAGAGTTGCAGGCTATGGTTTTTACTATTTTCTTGATGGATATTCTGGGTATAATCAGATACCATTTGCTCCAGAAGATCAAGATAAAACCACATTCACATGCCCTCAAGGTACGTATGCTTACCAAAGAATGTCATTTGGACTATGCAATGCTCCTGCTACATTTCAGCGTTGCATGTCGGCAATTTTCTCAGATATGACTGGAAAGTTTCTTGAAATATTTATGGATTATTTCACACTTTTTGGTAAGACATTTGAAGATTGTCTCTATCATTTAACTTTGGTGCTTAAAAGATGTGAAGAGACAAATTTAGTTCTTGAATGGGAAAAATATCATTTTATGGTAACAGAGGGAATTGTTTTAGGACATAAAATTTCTGCTAAAGGGATAAAAGTTGATAAGGCTAAAACTGATCTTATAGCAGGATTACCCTCTCCTACCACTGCTAAAGGCATTAGAAGTTTCTTAGCGCATGCAGGTTTTTATAGAAGGTTATAAAAGATTTTTCAAAAATCTCAAAACCCTTAACTAACCTACTGATGAAAGATGTGAAGATTCAATTTTCAGATGATTGCACAAAAGCATTTAAGATTCTCAAAGAACATTTGACTAATGCTCCAATTGTTGCTTCTCTTGATTGGAGCGAAACATTTCAAATAATGTGTGATGCAAGTGATATAGTAGTTGGAGAGATATTGGGATAAAAGAGAGACAAGATTTTTAGGCCTTACCATGCCAGTAGAACCCTCAATGAATCTCAAAAGAACTATGCTACAATTGAGACGGAACTACTTGCAGTAGTATTTTCGTTTGACAAATTTGTTCCTATTTGATAGGAACAAATGTTACAATTTATACTGATCATGTAGCTTTAAAGTACCTCTTATCAAAGAAAGATGCTAGACCCAGATTGCTAAGATGGATACTCCTTTTGCAAGAATTCGATCTTAAAATAAAAGATCAAAAAAGTTCTGAGAATCAGGTAGCTGATCAGTTGTCTCGTTTGGAAAATCCTCCTACTCAGATATCAAAGAGAGATTTCCCAATGAACATATATTTTCAGTCACAACAATTATAAATCGACCACCTTGATTTGCTAATATTGCCAACTATTTGGCTCGAGGATGGATTCCAAAAGATTTTTCTTATGAACAAAAGAAAATTCTTAAAAAAGAAGCAAGACATTACTACTGGGAAGATCCTTACTTGTTTAAATTTTGTGCAAATGACATAATCAGGAGATGTGTACAAGAGACAGAAATGAACAACATCTTAAGTCACTACCTTAATGGCGCTGCAGGAGGACACTATGGAGAAAGAAGGATAGTAGCTGAAGTACTTGAAGTTGGCTCTTACTGGCCTACTCTATTCAAAGATGCAAGGAATATGTCGCCACTTGCGATAAATTCCAGAGAATCGATAACATTTCAAAAAGGGACAAACTGCCTCTTAACTCTATTTTCGTGTGTGAAATCTTTGATGTTTGGGGCATTGATTTTATGGGTCCTTTTCCACCTTCAAATGGCTATGAAGATATTTTGGTAGTTATTGACTATGTTTCAAAATGGGTAGAAGCAATTGCTACTAGAAAAAATAATACTCATATTTTTTGTGCTTTTCTCAAGAAAAATATTTTTTCTAGATTTGGAACTCCACGGTTATAATAAGTGATCGAGGAACTCATTTTATAAATAGATAATTTTCTAGTTTGTTACTAAAATATGGAGTAACTCATAAAACAAGAACCCCATATCATGCTCAAACAAGTGGGCAAGTAGAAGTTTCCAACAGAGAAATAAAAAGAATTTTGGAAAAAACTGTTGGTTCTTCTCAAAAAGATTGGTTTTTAAAATTGGATGATGCTTTATGGGCATACAGAACTGCTTATAAAACTCCCACAGGCGCATCGCCTTATAGACTAGTTTTTGGAAAAGTTTGTCATTTACCTATGGAATTACAACATAAAGCATATTGGGCTATAAAATTATTGAATCTAAACTTGCCAAATTCAGATAAAAATCGTCTATTGCAGCTTGATGAGTTGGAAGAGTTCAGACTTATGGCATACGAAAATGCTAAATTGTACAAGAAAAGACAAAAAAATGGCATGACAAGATCATCCGCCATAAAGATTTAAAGTTGGAGATCAAGTTCTGTTGTACAATATTCGATTGACATTATTCCTAGAAAAGTTTAAGTCACGCTTGACAGGACCATATACAGTAACAGGAATGACCCCCTATGGTGCCATTGAAGTACAACATACAGACGGGGGAGACAAATTCAAAGTAAACGGTCATCATTTGAAGCCTTATATCAGCAGATTCTTCGACAAACAGGCTTCAACAATCCTTTTTGCCTAATTTTTAAAATACATCGAGTTGGCGACTGTCACGACCCAAAATCCCTCTGCTCAAATTACTACTTATGATATTTTTCCATAGCTGAGATGACCCCTCAGTATGCTATTAACAAGAAACTTTGCGAGTAGCTAACCATGCAACCCGAATCATAAGCGGTGGGACTCTCCCACTTAGCTTGAAGCCATTATTACAATACTCTGGAGTTCACCATTTTTCTTAATATCTTGTTGACAAAACCTTGTGCAGCCATCCGCCGCAAATTCTCGGAATTCTCATGTAAATCCCCATTTCTCATATTCTGAATCATCATCCACCTTCGCACCAACAATCGCTGGCATTCTCGATATCTTACTGTAGAAACCCAATTGGATTTTCCAAATCATTAACACCATTC
>MU700560.1:17169-33614 GCA_026770625.1 Nicotiana glauca | reverse complement strand
CATAACCCCACGAGTCCAAAGATACAATTTGTTTTAAGATTCAACCCCAAATTGGGGTTGAATTACCCAAAATTCTCAAAACCCAAACTTTGCTCAAAACCCATAATTTCTACCTTAACTTCATGAATTAGGCTTAGAAACTTGCTAGTTAATGAAGGAAAAGTAAAGGAAATAAGTGGGAAATTACTTACTCAAGTGGTCTTGAAGCTTGGGGGCTTTAATGGCTTCCTAGGGCTTGGTAGAGAAGAGGGCTCGTGATAAAAAGTGAAGAATTCCCGTCACTGGTTCTGTTTTTAGTCTTAGAAATTCGCTGGGCAAAATTGCCCTTCGCGTTCACGGGAAAGGGGCTGCGTTCGCGAAGAGTAACTGGGCAATGGATCGCGAACGCGTGGATCAGGAACGCGAACGCGTAGAAGAAGTACTGGGGGGGTCCAAGAATGGCCTACGCGAACGCGTGCAAAGTGACGCGAACGCGATAGAGAACAGAATAGACTAACGCGATCGTGACGGCCTGAACGCGAACGCGATGGAGGAGATAACAAGGCACTGCGGACGCGAGCCTGGGGCCGCATTCGCGAAGAAGAAATCCGGTCTGCAACAACTGAAGAAAATCTGCTATGTTTCTAAGTGAAAAACCACCCCGACACACCTCCGAAACACTCCCGAGCCCTCGGGGCTCCAAACCAAACATGCACACTGACTCAAAAATATCATACGAACTTGCTCGCGCGATCAAATCACCAAAATAACATCATTTACATAGAATCAAGCCTCAAAACTCATGATTCTCCTTTCAAAATTCATAAACTTCCAACTTTAGACATTTAGGTCCGAAACACATCAAACGACGTCCGATTTCGACCAAACTTTACAGGAAGAGCTTAAACAATATATAAGACTTGCATCGGGCATCGGAACCAAAATACGAGCCCGATACCATAGTCTTTTAATCAATTTTAATTTTCATTTTCTTTTTCATTAATAATTTTAGACAAATAATTTAACAGAAAAATTCTTTTACTCAGGTTCTAGACCTCGGATTTCGACTCCGGGCACATGCCCGAGTCCCATATTTTTCTACGAACCTTCCGGGACCGTCCAATCTCGGGTCCGGGTCCGTTTACCAAAAATATTGACCAAAGTCAACTATAATCATATTAATATCAAAATTCTTCAAATTTTTCTCAGAATTCACACATTTCAACACAAAAATTTTCCGGCTACGCGCCCGGACTGCGCACGCAAATTGAGGCGATAGAAAATGAGGTTTTCAAGGCCTTGGAAACACAGAACAGATGAGGAAAACAGGTGATGACCCTTTGGGTCGTCACAATTAAGGACCTAAGGCCATTATTCGGCCCAGAATGCATTGATGGTTCTTGACAGGAGTATAGACCCAATGAATTGTTGATTCGGCAGTCGGTTATGAATTTCTGCATATCTCTTCCATCGTGGCAGTATTGTAAAGGTTAGAGTAAGACCTGGGTATGTCATGGTGTAAAATGGGAGCATCAGATTAGTAGGATTTTGATTAAGTCGATCAGAAAAAGGTTATTGTGGTCCGGTGAATAAAGTGATGCTAGGTGCGAACTCAGCAAGGTTATGTAGCCATGTTTGGGTATAGTATGAAGTGATTAATATGGCAATCTTATGGTGAAAATAGGTCGGGCATAGAATTCCGGATGTTGGAATTGACTTTAAGGTGTATCTGCTTGAATAAAAGAGAATATCTTCAGAATTGATCGAGCTAATGTGCTCAACTGAGTTGTGGTAGCACGGGATAAACAACGATTTCAGACCACTCCAGTGTAGTTCTCAGCACGTTCGAGGACGAACGTATGTATAAGTGGGAGAGAATGTAATGACCCGACTGGTCGTTTTGAGCTCTAGCACATCGTTCAGCAGTCTGCGTCAATAAATAGCTTCATTTCAGGTATTGTGACTTGTACGCATGGTCGGAATTGAATTTCGGGAAGTCCGGAGTTGATTTGGAAAGAGAATTCTCATTTCGGAAGCTTAAAGTTGTAAGAATTAACTAGGATTGGAATTTTGAGTAAATGACCTCGAAATCAGGATCTGAAGGTTCCAGCAAGTTCGTATGATGATTTTGGACTTGGGCGTATTCCCGGTTCGGGTTTTGGTTGACCCGGGAGGATTTTGGCGCCTATTATGGAAGTTAGCATTTTGGAAGAAATTTTATAAGTTTAGCTTGAAGTTAATTTCAATGTTATCAATGTCCGTTTGGGATTATGATTCTGGAAATAGCTCCGTATGGTGATTCTGGAGTTGGGAGCGCGATCGGAAATGAAATCGGAGGTCCGTAGGTCATTTTGGAGCCATATGGCTAAAGATAGAAATTTGAAGGTTTTTGAAAAGTTTGACCGGAAGTGGACTTTTTGATATCGAGGTCGGAATCTAATTGTGAAAGTTGGGGTAGTTCCGTAATGTCGAATATGACTTGTGCGCAAAATTTGAGGTCAATCGGACGTGATTTGATAGGTTTAAACATCGAAAAATAGAAGTTTGAAATTCTAAAGTTCATTAAGTTTGGGTTGGAGGTCGATTCATGATTTTAGTGTTGTTTGATGTGATTTGAGGCCTCGAGCAAGTCCGTAACATGTTTTGGGATTGGTTGGTAAATTTGGTTGAGGTCCCGGGGGCCTCGGGTGGATTTCGGGCGGCTAATGGATCGAAAATGGAGTTTTTGGAAGGCTGAGGTTTGCTGGTTGCTGTCATAACCGCATCTGCGATTTTTGGACCGCGGATGCGGCACTTGAACCGCAGGAGCAGTTTTGGGCTAGAAGATGCGAGACCGTAGATGCGGGACTGCACCTACGGTAGAGCGATCGCAGAAGCGGAAGGGGGCGACCAGGCAGGGACCGCAGATGCGATCATTTTTCTGCAGATGCGGGACCGCACCTGCGGTGGTGTAGTCGTATAAGTAGAAGAGGGTCACCTGCGGTATCGGAACCACACATGCGGAACCGCAGAAGCGGTCAATGGACCGCAGGTGCGGAAATAGCAGAGGGTAGAATTGTTTTAAATGTGCGTCTCATTTTTCTCTTGGCATGGGCGATTTTAAGGAGCTTCAAGAGGGGATTTTCATCATCAACGATAAGGTAAGATATCCCCACCTACTTTGAGTTAAATACTTCAATTATGTATGGATTTAAGTATGAAATTGGTAAAAATTTGGGGTTTTGGTAAAGAGACCTAGAATTTCTATTCTTGGAATATAACCACAATTTTGGGTATAGAATTTTGAGAAAATCATATATTTGAGTTCGTGAGGCCATGAGTAAACTTTATCTTTGAAAAATTTCGGATTCCGGGCATGTGGGCCCGAGGGCATTTTGGTCAACTTTTTGATCGGGGTTAGGAATTGCTATAAATTGGATTGTAATGAGTAATTGAGCATATATTAATGGATTTGTATAATCCTTGGATAGTTTTGGAGTGTGGTGCATCAATTAGGGCTTTCGGAAGGGCGTGGAATGCCGGTTATAGATCTTCGGAGCGAGTTGAGTCTCCTTTCTAACCTTGTAAGAGGGAATTGTCCCCATAGGTGAAATAATTGATTATGTGCTCTTATTTGTAGGGGCTACGTACACACGAGGTGACGAGAGTCCGTGTGCAGCTACTATTATGCTATTTTCTGGGTAGTTAGGACCCAAAAGCATACTATACTTGGATTAATTGTAAGCTCATTGACAGCTTGGAAGCTTAGATCGCATTGAATTAGTAAATGATCTTCAAAAAGGATTAAACTTTAATTTCTTAAATTTTTTAAAAAGAGGACTGGCTTTTAATTGGACAAATGCTCCCTGATAAATCCTTAATTGGCTATTTGAGCATGTATTTTTTATGTGAACCTGCGTCGCATGATTGATTCGCGAGCAGGGTGATTGTTTATTTTATGTTGACCGCGTTGCATGGATAGTTTGCGAGTGGGGTAATAGATGCATCTATGGTTTGAGCCGTTCGACCCTCGGCAGTGGACAGTTTACATTTCTGTTGGAGCGGGTCGTCGACCTCGGCATGATTTGCGCATGATATATATTGTTGCCTTAGGATTTTAAATGTTGATATTGCCTTTCATGGCTTGAAATAAATTGATTAGATAATGAAAAGTAAACCTTGAGAATCCTTTATTATTTGTTAAAGGTGTTTACCTGTTTTCCGACTTCGTGAGTTAGAACCACTATATAAATCCATGATTTCCTCATATTTTTAGTATATTTTTATTCGACCTCTAGCAAGTGTTGAAGTCGACCTCTCTTCTCTACTTCTTCGAGATTAGGCGGGATACTCATTGAGTACACGTTGTTTACGTACTCATACTACACTTCTGTGTATTTTGTTGCACGGGTATATGTAACTCTAGCGGTCTACTGGGCGTAGCAGCACGGATGATTATGGGACTAGGTGAGCTGTATTATTCGAGACGGCCACAGCTAGAGTAGTCCCTTCCAGTATACTGTATTTACTTCCTGTCGACTGTATTCTGGACGGATATTGTATTTTATTTCCTTGTCAGTAGATGCTCATGCACTTGTGACACCGGGTTCTGAGATGGTTTGAAGTATTTTATATTAATTGCTTCTCATTTAAATTCGATTTGAGACTATTATCTTTTAAAATTGCTAAATTTGAAGGAAATTCCTGGATTTTAAAAAGTATTAAAACGAGATTTGGATTAAGTAATTTGGTTGGCTTGCCTGACAGCAGTGTCCGGCGCCATCACGACTCTTAGTGGATTTTGGGTCGTGACACTTTGCCATGGTCGTAATATTTTGAACTAAATATTTTTTTAGGACTTTTTAACTAATTTTGATAAATAAGTTGGCTAAACTTGATTTGACTTGAAAAGTATGACAATTAGAAAAGACGAATTTGATTAAATACCATTCATGGGTTTATGATCACTTTTCTAAGCTCATGCTTACTTATTGGTGATCAAAATCATAGTTTTCGTTGGCCCAAGTGTATTGTGCGGTTAGCTCTATTATCTAGTTCTCTTGCTTATCTGAAAATATAGAACTTTCCTTGAATGTGGGTTGAGGCTAAATTATAGGTAGATCTTTGAGTAAAGAAATGAACATAGGCCTTCTTTGTTGAGCCGTAGCCTAAATTGACCTACCTTAATTATTTTTATCCCTAGTTAGCCCAGTTGAACCTAAATAAATTATCTCTTATTTTGTTGGTTGCCAAGCTTTAAACCTTAGCCTGTTTGTTGTTATGACGTGTTGTTTGTTCATCCAATTCCCTTTTGGGCACTTTAAGAGTTGATCTGAATATAAAAATCTAGGCATGAGGTGTAATTGTAAAAAATAATTGGTGAAAGAAAAATTGTTTGACGTTGTTGATCTTTTGAGATGTTGTTTTAAAAAATAAAAAAAAATATACATTTGCTTCTGAACTCCAAAAAAAATTGAAAGGGATGAAACGGAAGAGAGGTTTATTGTTTAAATGAGATGAAAGGCAATTGTACTTAAGAAATAAAATAAATGTGTAGTGCCCTTAGGGAATTTGAGTCACTATCATCAATATGTCTCCTACCCATCCCTAAGCCTACTTTTCAGCCTTTAAAAAGTCCTACATGATCTTAACTCAGAGACTCTTATATAAGTGGAGAACCATGTGATAGTAAAGCTTATGGTTATTTCCAGTAGCTTGAGGTACTACTTTGTTGAGAGAGTGAGCGCATTTTTTTATCTATGCTCTTTTTTGATCCTATATCTATATATTATGTGATATATGTGTATCTCTCTTCATTCAGTGAGACACACATGGGATTAGAAAATATTATGATTTCAGTTCTCAATAGGTGAACATGAGTACAGCTGAAAGTTGTTTGAACTCGTGGATTGGTCTTAGTCAATTCTTCTTTGTCAAAACCTCTCATGATTTCACTCAAGTTTTTAGTTACTATGTTCATTTATTTTCTTTTCTCGAGGACGAGTAAAAGTTTATGTATGGGAGAATTTGATAAGTGCATTTTACCAGATGTTAACCACAAAATTTTTTGCATAAAAATATATAAATTATCATATTTCCTCCATATTCTTAACTTTATTTTGCAGGAATAATTATAGCAGAATTATTGTGCGCAACATGAAAAAAGAAAAATAAATATGCAAGAAAAATACAACGAAGAAGTATAAGATCAAGTTATGATTCATTACTTCCGCAACAATGCACCAAGTCTCGATTTTCCATGATAAAATCGATGAAATCAAAACTTAAAATTGCATAATTCTCATATCTACAAATGCAAAATTTAGATTTGCCATGATGAAATCGACGAAATATAAACTTAGAATGACGAATTCTCATATCTACAAATGTAAAATCTAGATTTGCCTTGGAAATCTAGTACCAAATCCAGAAGTCATCATGAAACTTTCTTATATAAGAAGATGTTGCCCCATCAGAGAAGGGAATGGCAGTAGAGAGAAAGCTTAGAGCTAGAAGTCTGAATTCAAATTTTTAATAAGCTTCTCTGTTTTATTTCTTTCACTAGTATCGAGTTATATTTTATTTTAAATCACAATAGTGGTTTAGTTGTTATTTCTAAATAAATTTTAGTGTAGGAAATTACTCCAGTTCCTACTTTTAATTAAATAGGGAAAATTCTTCTTCTTAAATATTTCTTTCTATTTTCTTATTTAATGAACAAGAATATTTTTATTTTTAGTACTAATTCCAGTATGGAGTTACTTTTATTATGTTGGGGGAAAGACGGATCTTAATATCTCTATACAATAGTAGATATTATTCCTCAAATTCACATGCTTGAGCTAACACTTTTTATTTAACTTTTATCTGCTTTTACAGTTAGACTTTATTTTGATTTACTAACATCTATCTATCTTGTACTACATATTAACTGTTTATTAATTATGTAATTGAGAGAGGCGGAAGAAATAATATGGTTAATTATATTATTGATAGATGTTAATATTTATTCAGTAATATCTATCTCTTTTATGTTATAACTAATTGTACACTTATTTGTAATCGAGAGAGGCGAATAGTGTAATAATCAGTTATAACAAGTAAGGTAACCGAAAGGGACTTAGTAACAAAAGCATGTTTTAGTTCAATCATATATTTCTGGTTCTTGAGTATTACTATTTTGAAGATTAATTTGTATAACTGAGAGGAGTGCAATTAATTATTCAACTTGAGTAATAATATATATTTGTAATCGTGAGAGGCATTTATACATTTATGAGAGATAGAAATTGAGGAATACTAATTCCACTATATAATAGAAATATTAAGTGAAGTCAAGATCCCAACGCCTTTTTATTATATTTATGAAAAACAAAATATTTTCTATTGCTCTATCAATGAATTTTTAGTTAGTTAATATAACTCAACTCTTTCTGATTTTCTCAAATAGTAATTAAAACAAGATACGTCTGTAGAATAGATAAACCAATCTCTGTGGGTTCGACATCTTTCTATACTAGACAAAGTACGAGTTATAATTTTATATATACTAGACACACGTCACTCGTCATGCGGTCTGGTTGGTTCCCACACACCGAGAGAGGATCAAGAGGTTTCTAGATGGCCTCGGTTTTTAGCTTCGGCTGTTTATAACCAGAGAGATGGTGTCTCGTGCCACGTTTAATGAGGTTGTCGACATTGCTCCATATATTGAGATGGCTCGTGGTTAGGAAAGGGTTGAGACGAAGGCCAAGAGGCCTCGTATACAGGGTGGATATAGTGGTGCTCCTCATGGGGGTCAGTTTCAGCACGGCAGAGGCCATCCATTCAGACTTGGTCATTCAGCTCGCCCAGTTCACTGTAGAGCATCATCGGGTCATGGTTCTCACAGTTCTCATCAGGTCCATTCATCACTTAGTGCCCTTCTAGCCTAGAGTTCATCCCATGCTCCATCATTTCAAGGCTCATCCATGCCAGGTTCTTCTACTAGTCATTCCGGTGCTAGAGGTTCCCTTCAGTCCCAGTCACCAACAATAGGGGGTTGTTATGAGTGTGGAGAGATGGGGCATATGTGGAGGCAGTGTTCTCGTCGTCATGGCGGTTCACCTCAGCAAAGGAGTTATCTATCAACTTCAGCACCAGTTGCTTCACCACATACCAGTCAGCTAGGGGTGGAGGACAGTTATCTAGGGGTCGTCCTAGAGGGGGAGGTCGATCAGGTGGTGGTTAGTCCCATTTCTATGCACTCCCAACCATACCAAATGTTGTTGCTTCAGATTCCATGATCATAGGTATTGTCTCAGTTTGCCACAGGGATGCCTCTGTATTATTTAATCTTGGTTCCACTTTTTCATGTGTCATCATATTTTGCTTGTTATTTGGATATGCTCCATGAGTCGCTTTTTTCATTTGTTCATGTATCTACTCCGGTGGGAGATACTATTATTGTAGACCGTGTATATCGATCGTGTGTGGTGACTATTGGGGGTTTGGAGACCAGAGTGGACCCTCTACTACTTTATATGGTTGATTTTGATATGATATTGGGCATGGATTGGTTGTCTTCGTGTCGTGCTATGTTGGACTGTCATGCTAAGATAGTGATATCGGCTATGCTGGGGGTGCCATGGATTGAGTGGCGAGGTTCGACAAATTATGTTCCCAGTAGAGTAATCTCATTTTTTAAGGCCCAGTGGATGGTTGGGAAGGATTTCTCTTATTTGTTCTTCGTGAGGGATGTCAGTGCAGAGACCTCTATCAATGATTCAGTTTTGGTAGTGAGGATTTTTCTAGATGTGTTTCCTGCAGACCAGCCGGGCATGCTGCTGGACAGGATATTGATTTCGGTATTGATTTGGTGTCGGGCACTCAGCTCATTTCTATTCCACTATATCGTATGGCACCGGCGGAGTTAAAGGAGTTGAAGGACCAGCTTTAAGAACTCCTTAATAAGGGGTTTATTCGGCATAGTGTGTTGCCTTGGGGTGCGCCTGTCTTATTTCTGAAGAACAAGGATCGCACGATGAGGATGTGTATTGATTACAGGTAGTTGAAAAAATTTACAATCAAGAACAAGTATCCCTTGCCTCGTATTGATGATTTATTTGACCGGCTTCAGGGGGGAGAGTGTTCTCCAAGATTGATCTTCGTTCAGGGTATCACTAGTTGAAGATTAGGGACTCTGACATTCTTAAGATAGCTTTCAAGACCCGATATAGTCATTATGAGCTCCTAGTGATGTCTTTTGGGCTACCCAATGCCCCAGCATCGTTCATGCATTTAATGAACAACCTGTTTTGGCCTTATCTCGATTTTTTTGTGGTTGTTTTCATTGGTGATATTCTGGTATACTCGCGTAGTTAGGATGATCATGCGGAGAATTTGAGAGTTGTATTACATCGGTTGAGGAAGGAGAAACTTTATGCAAAGTTCTCCAAGTGTGAGTTTTGGTTCGGCTCAGTGGAATTCTTAGGGCACGTGGTGTCCAGTGAGGGTATTTTGTTGATCCGAAAAAGATAGAGGCGGTTCAGAGTTGGCCCAGACCATTCTTAGCCACAGAGATTCATAGCTTTCTTAGTTTGGTGGGTTATTACCATCGGTTTTTTTAGGGATTTTAATCTATAGCATCACCCTTGACCAAATTGACCCAAAAGTGTGCTCCTTTCAGGTGGTCGGATGAGTGTGAGGCGAGCTTTCAGAAGCTCAAGACTTCCTTGACCACAGCTCCAGTTTCAGTTTTTCCATCAGCTTCAGGTTCTTATATGGTATATTGTGATGCTTCTCGGGTTGGTAGAGTGATTTCTTATGCTTCTCATCAGTTGAAGCCCTATGAGAAGAACTACCATGTTCGTGATTTGGAGTTAGTTGCCATTGTTCACGCATTTAAGATTTGGAGGCATTATCTCTATGGTGTGTCTTGTGAGGTGTTTACTGATCATCGTAGCCTCCAGCACTTGTTCAAGTAGAAGGATCTCAATTTGAGGCAGCGGAGCTAGTTGGATCTGCTAAAGGACTATGATATTACTATTTTGTACCATCCGAGAAAGGCCAATGTAGTAGTCGATTCTTTGTGTAGGAAGGCGGTGATTATGGTCAGTATTGCATTTATTCCTATTGGGGAGAGACCTCTTGCAATTGATGTTCAGGCCTTGGCCAATCAGATTGTGAGATTGGACATTTTAGAGCCTAGTCGAATCTTAGCTTGCGTGATTTGTCAGTCTTCCTTGTTTGATCGTATCAGAGAGCGCCAGTATGATGATCCTCATTTTGCTTGTCCTCAAGGATAGAGTTCAGCACGGCGATGCCAGAGATGTGACTATTGGTGATGATGGGGTATTGAGGATGTAGGGCCTGATATGTGTGTCCAAGGTGGATGGGCTTCGGGAGTTTATTCTGGAGGAGGCCCATAACTCGCGGTATTCCATCCATTCGAGTTCCGCAAAGATGTATCAGGATTTGAGACAAGAGTATTGGTGTAGGTGAATGAAGAAAGATATAGTGGGGTTTGTAGCTCAGTGCCTCAATTGTCAGTAGATGAAATATGAGCATCAAAGACCGGGTGGCTTGCTTCAGCAGATGGATATTCCAGAGTAGAAGTGGGAGCAGATCACCATGGATTTTGTAGTTGGACTCCCACGGACTTTGAGGAAGTTCAATGCTATTTCGGTAATTGTGGATTGGCTGACCAAGTCCGCGTACTTTATTCTGGTGTGTACAACCTATTCTTCAGAGTGGTTAGCTAAGATTTATATTCGAGAGATTGTTCCCTTGCATGGTGTCCCAGTTTCCATCATTTCAGATAGAGGTACTCAATTTACATCATAGTTTTGGAGGGTCGTGGAGTGAGAGTTAGGTACTCATGTTGAGATGAGCAAATCTTTTCACCCTCAGATGAATAGATAGTCCGAACGCACTATTCAGATATTGGAGGACATGTTGCACGCTTGTATCATTGATTTCGGGGATTTATGGGACTAGTTTCTACCGTTCGTGGAGTTGGAATATAACAACAGTTAACAGTCTAGTATTCAGATGGCTCCATATAAGGCTTTATATAGGAGGCGACGTAGATCTCCACTAGGTTGTTTTGAGCTGATCGAGGCTAGGCTTTGGGTACAGACTTGGTATAGGATGCTTTGGACAAGGTAAAAGTGATTCAGGAGCGGCTTCGTACAGCTCAGTCGCGATAAAAGAGTTATGCTGACAGATTGGGATGTGTCTTGTATGGTTGGGGAGAAGGTTCTACTAAAGGTTTCACCCATGAAGGGTGTTATGAGTTTTGGGAAGAAGGGCAAGTTGATCCCTCGGTTCATTGGGCCTTTTGAAGTGCTTCGGAGGATTGGGGAGTTGGCTTATGAGATCTCCTTGCCACCTAGCTTGTCGAGTGTGCATCCGGTATTTCATGTTCTATGCTCCGGAAGTATATTGGCAATCCGTCTCATGTTATGGATTTCAGCACGGTTCAGTTAGACGGTAATTTTACTTATGATGTGAAGCTAGTGGCTATTTTAGAGTGGCACGTCCGAAAGTTGAGATCAAAGGAGATAGCTTCAGTGAAAGTGTAGTGGCGTGGAGGAGGCTACTTGGGATACTGAGGGGGAGATGGGGAGAAGATATCCACACCTATTTGAGGCTTTAGGTATGTTTCTTGCCTCGTTCGAGGACAAATGTTTTTTTAAGAGGGGGAGGATGTAACGACTTGGCCGGTCGTTTTATGAGTTATAGTTCTGTTTCCCCCATTTCTACTTTTTTATGTGTTATTCAGCTGAATTGTGTGGTATCGGGTTGGTTGGTTCTGGTCCAGAATGGTTTTGGCGTGGAATGAGACACTTAGTCTCTTTTAAATAGGCTTAAGTTGGAAAAGTCAACCGAACATGACTTATGTGTAGAAGATCTCGGGTGTGAATTCTGATGGTTCGGTTAGCTACGTTAGGTGATTTTGGACTTAGGAGCGTGTTTAGAATGTAATTTGGAGGTACGTGGTAGATTTAGGCTTGAATTGGCAAAATTGGAAATTTGATGTTTTCCGATCGGCAGCGGAAATCTTGATATCGGGTTCAAAAAGGAATTCTGGAAATTGGAGTAGTTCCATAGTGTCATTTTTACGTATGTGCAACTTTCTGGTTATTCAAAAGTGATTTGTGAAATTTGAAAGTTTATAAGTTCTTAGGCTTAAATCTGAGGTTGATTTGATATTTTGGTGTAGTTTTGAGTGATTAGAAGGCTCGACTAAGTTTGAATGGTGATATGTGACTTGTTCGTATATTTGGTTGAGACCCCGGGTTGATTTCGGGAGGTTGACGGATCAAGGCTGGGATTTGAGAAAATGCTGAAGATTTCCTTCAGCTGTCATAACCGCACCTGCAAAGTGGGGAACGCAGGTGCGAGGCCCACAAAAATACATTAGCAGTCGCAGAAGTGTGCATAGATGAGAAGGGCAGGAGCCGCAAGTGCGCACATGGGACCGCAGATGTGGGGGTTTGGCTGCAGAAGCAGGATTTGAGGTTTAAGTGAAAACCGCACCTGCAATGGATTTTTCATAGGTGCAGCATCGCAGAAGCAACTTAAGGACCGCAGATGCAGAAGTTTTGGGTAGAATGTATATAAGGTGGACTTCGCTAATTTCAATTCATTTTCCACTATTTTTAGACGGCAAGGAGATTTTAAGGGCAATTTTGAGGAGGAATTCAGGGGTTTATTAGCAAGGTGAGTGGCTTGAGCCTTAATTCTTGTATATGTGATGATTTTCCGTTGTTTAATCATGAAATTTGCAGAAATTCGGGATGATATTGAGGGGATTTGGGCTTGAGTTTTGGAAAGTTTTGATTGAGGATTTGAGGGGTCAAATGGAGTCGGATTTTTATAAATCTTGTATATATGGAATCGTGAGTGAAAAGAGTTTCTAGTTTTGTGACTTTTGTTGGATTTCGAGACGCGGGCCGGATTTGGGTGAATTTCGGGATTTTGGTATAAATTGATAGTTTTTCGTTTGGAATTGATCCCTTAGCCTATATTGGTCATATCGTATAACTTTTGGTTAGATTCGAGGCGTTTGGAGGCCGATTCTAGAGGCAAGGGCATCGCGAAATAGGGATTTGATCGGTTCGAGGTAAGTAATAATTGTAAATCTAGTCTTGAGGGTATGAAACCCCATATTTCACATTTTTTCACTATTTTGAGGTGCCGCACATGCTAGATAACGAGAGTGTGGGCGTGCATCGTTGGGGATTGTGACTTGGTCCATCCCGTAGCAACTATTTAGTTGCATATTTGACTATAAACTATTTGATACTTACGTGTTTTAGAAAGAATTTCTATGATTTGGGCTGAATGCCATATTTGGGCCTCGTGCCAAGCTATTTGGACCCGTAGGGGCCTTTTATTATTATTTCGTCACCGTTTTGACTTAACATCTGTACTCAGTCATGCCATGTTTTACTGATTTCATAACTCAGTCTTTATTACTCCATTTCTTATGCATAAAATGATATTTTGGGCTGAGCACCCTATTTTACTGATAGCCCGAGTGGCTTGAGAGGTTTCTTACTGAGTGAGGTCGAGGGCCTGTGTTGTGAGGATATTATAGGATCTTGCTAAGCGCAACAGCATGTTATTATTGATTTATGATATATAAGAGGTTGAGGGACTGATTGATTATTCCACAAGGTGGCTTGTCATAGCGATTGGATTGTAGGAGCCCCTCTCGAGTATGTACACCCCTAGTGAGCGCGGGTACCCTGAGTGAGTGATATGGTGTTGCCCGAGGGGCTGTTCTTGATTCATGTTGCGCCCGAGGAGCTGATTACGAGTTTGTGAGGTTTGCTCGAGGGGTTGATTTAGAGTGATGTTATACCCGAGGGGCGGTTTATGATACATGTTCTGTCGAGGGTCTATTTATGATTTTCATCACTTTTACTCTAAATTGCATTGAACCTCTATTGAAACTGTTGAAAAATATCTTCAAATGATTTTCACCGAAATTGGATTTTAAACGATATGAATTGACTTATATACTGATTTGAAAGCATGCTATACTTACTTAGATTTCATGGCGTGGATTTATGTGTTTCTTACTGCTCAATCTTTATTTACCTTTATTAATTACTGAGTTGGCGTACTCATATTAATCATTGCACCACGTTTGCAGATCCAGGGGTTGATGGACGTGATAGTGAGCGCTGATTCTTCCATCCATAGTGGATATTCAGAGTTAGCAAGGTAGCTGCATGGCGATCGCAGCCTTGCTCTTCTCCCTCCTATCTTCCTTTAGGCTTTAATAGTTGTTTTCCTGATTGTATAAGTCCTATTGGTTTTTGAAAAAACCTTAGTAGATTATCGTGACTTGTGACACCCTGATGTTGGGCTTTTCTATTTCTTTCTGCACTTTGCTATTTAGACTTATGTTATAAGTTTGTATTTATTAATAGCTTAAACATCTTTATTATGAAATATCAAATTATTTTGGGAATTTTTTGGCTGGCCTAGTTCCATGATAGGTGCCATCATGACCAGGTTGGTTTTGGGGTCGTGACAACATTGAATCGTCCATAAGGTACAAGATTAACGAGTGTATAGTATCTGCCCACCAGGTATATGGTTGTACCATTTAGAAAAGAAGGCATTTCTAGGGCGTAAACGTGCATTTGAGATAGTTTATCGTAACTGGGATAAGTCAATTGTCGCTCTACCCAGGTATATGGCTGCTTTGCAACACTTGAACCCCGGGACTGTTGTTGAATAAAAGCTTGAGTGGAGTTTGGGAATACCAGAATTCATATTTAGATATGTGTTCTAGGCAATTAAACCAGCCATTGATGATTTTGTACATTGTTGGTCGGTAATCTCCCTAGACGGTAATCATGTCTATGGAAAGTATGATATCAAGATATTGATTGTTGCTGTCGTAGATTCTAGTGGAGTCGTATTTCCCCTCGCATTTCCTATTTGTGCCAATGAAAGTCAAGAGACTTGGACATTGTTTTTGAACCACTTGAAGGAGCACGTTTCCATACAGTGTTCTGGTATTTGTCTAATATCTGATCGACATGGTGGTATTTTAAGTTATATACAAACTTTGGATGCATGGAAGGAACCGTATTCCTACTACCGTTACTGTGTTAGGAACTTGAAGGCCAACTTCCAATGGGCTCATCCAAACAAGAGCTCACATGATTTAATGTGGATGACTACAACAGATCATCAAGAGTGTAAATTCAGGAGGCGAATAGAATTGATTAGGCAGAAAGACCCGGTAGTGTATCGTTAGTTGATGCATGATCTTTGTGAGCACATGATTTTTGCCCTATATATGAGTTATTCCCATAAAATTTAAACAAAAGATTTTTTTTCTTATTTTACAATTTTTGTGAATTTTGTGTTAATTGTTTGCATGTTATTGGTGCATGATAATTCATATTAAAAAAAATAATACAAAAAATATGCATTTGCATTAGGAATTTAATTTCACATTTTAGTATTAAATAGGTATTAAGACCGCCACCAAACTCACACCCCCGTACTGTCTTGACGACCCTTTTACGAATCCGCCTTCATCTTCCATTGAGTCTCACCGGAGGCCGTCCAGTAATTTTCTCCGCTATCAACTGGTCAAGATTTCATCGCCCATGTGATTTGTTGGTTTAAGTCCGGTTGATTAGGTATTTTCCCTCTTCTGTCTACTTTGTTCGTACTGCCACCATCATTTTTTTTTTCTTATTTCTTCTGTTTTCATCGTTTTTCATTCTCCTCTTTCTGTTTTTATTTGTTTCATAAATTCCAGGACGTTGTAGTATAGACTTAGGGCTATTTGTTAGAACCGTTTGAGTTATTGTTGATTTGAGTGTTAATTAGTAAGCCTGTGTTCTTTTGATTTCTGATATTTTTTTTATATGTTTAGCTTTAATCAGTAAATTCAAAATCTATTTTAGCATTAGGGTTTCAATTTGACTTTTGTTTGGATGATTTTTCGAATTCTTATAGATTAGTAATGATTAGATAGCTTTAATTTCGTTATTAATTTGGCCTTCAAATTTACCTTATTCTAATTTTAATTGATATTGTTTGAATTCCAATAATTGATGTTAGATAGGATTAATTAGCTTAACTGATGCATTGATCCTGTTTAAGTTGTACTTGAGTACAATTGGTGTAGTAATTGCCCAGACCTTAGTTAAACTCTGCTCGTTGGTTCTCAATTGTTTCAGTCCTTCGATTACTTAAATTGACTAGTTTGATCTAGGTTTTGTGGGGTTAATCATGATTGAGTAAGTTGTTTGGTTATAGCTGATAGGTTAGTTAGTAATTTTAGGGGGAAATAAGGGTAATTTGGGCATAGAAAAATGGCAGGTTCATTAGAAATGGTAAAATCTGAAATGAAGTAGGGGTAATTCAGGAATTATAATAGGTATAGAACCTTCTAGAGTGGGCTTTATTATAAGTTTTAATAAAATAGGTGTAGTAACTTGTAATACAAGTCAGAAATAAGAGGT
>MU700560.1:0-11099 GCA_026770625.1 Nicotiana glauca | reverse complement strand
ATACTTTAAATACTATTTCGGGCTGAGGATTACTGTTTTATAAATGCCCAAGGGGTTTATAATATTTTCTGGACTGTGCATGGATCGGGCTGCGCGCCGCAGCAGTGACTTGAAACAGTGGTAACAATGACACTGTATGATGTGACTTGAAACAGTGGTAACAATGACATTGAATGATGTGACTTGAAACAGTGGTAACAATGGCACTGTATGATATAAATTGGTCAAGTAACATTGGCTGACCGGTCAGGTAACATTGACTGACCATTATATTGTGCTTGGGCTGTAGGAGCCCCTCCGAAATATGTACACACCCCCAGTGAGCATCGTCGATGATAAATCATATGCATGGTTGGCTCGGGCTGCACGCCGCAGTGGTTATGTGCATTGCATTGCATTCACGCATTGGTTCCTGTTTGTACTACGTGGCATGACATTCAGCACTCTCATATCATTGGCATCCATGCTATATCTTGCATTGTGTACCAGATACCCTGGTGTTATTTGTGAATAGAGTGATGAGCCCGAGAAGTTGATGTTGTACTTTATGAGTTGGGAGTGAGCCCGCGGGGCTGATACTGTACTGAGAGGTTGATATTGAGCTCGAGGGGCAGATTTCTGATTATTTCTTACTTGTTGAAATTATTTTCGCAACTGTTGAAAAGATCATTTTCAAAAAGAGGTTTTAAACTAAGACAAGATATTTCTAAAGGATTTTCACAGTTTTCAATGATTTTCTCAATTGAAGGGTTTTTTTTCTCTGCTTCTATACAGCTTGACGATATGTTTTACTTGATTTCTTACCGCTCAGTTATTATTTACTCTTATTACCACTGAGTTGGAAGTACTCACTTTACTCCCTGCACCTCGCGTGCAGTTGCAGGTATTGTTCACCCGGTAGCAGGTTATTAGCGGACTGAAGGCCTTACTATGGTAATTGAGCAAGGTGACCGCCAGCGTTCGCAGCACTGCACTTCATCTTTGAATTCCAGTTTTTATCTTGTATATATAAATTATTGGCCCTATAGTAGTGTTCCTACTCCTTAGATGCTCGTGACTTGTAACACCCCGGTCGGGTTGTACTGAGTGATAAATATTAGTTATTAATGCTAATAAGTCGTATTATTTGTTCATTTATAGTTATTAATTGTAAATAAGACATGTTGTTCTGTTGGCTGGTCTTGTCTTCACGAGAGGCGCCATCACGACCGGGTTTGGGAATTGGGTCGTGACACATAAAGATGGTGGTAGAATATGGGGAATTTTGACTACAAACGTGTTAGAGTCTTTCATCGGGTTGTTAAAGTTACCCGTGGATTGCCTGTCACTGCCATGGTGCGGATGTCATTCAAGGAGATAGCATAGAACTTTGTCGAAAGATCCAAAAGTGAATTGTCATTGATAGAAATTGGTGTTGAATTTATTCCACAACGAATAATATGATTTGAGAAATATAGGAAGCGAGCACAGTGTCATACATTTTTACAGTATTGCAACGAGCGAAATATTTTTGAAGTTCGCACTGGTCTGCATCAAATCTGCAGTAATAATACCCACATCATTAATGAATCCAGAAGATTATATTCGTGTGGGAAACAGTTCTCAACATACAGGTTTTGCGGCAATGAGTTACATTGATAAAGAATATAGTATTGATGCATACGTAAACACCTATAGTGGCCATTCCAACCAATGGGTGTTTACCGTGAAAATGGTAACAACAATTAAATTTATAAATGGGATTCTAAAAATATATGATATATTCCCAAGCTAGTTTGTACGGGTGATCAGTGTTAAAATATGGAGTAAAACAGTAAAGATCGAGTTAGCCAAAGCGATAATCGAACCAATAAGGGGACGTTCCCTGGCTTAGAGCAAGCCAGTAGGTACCTCGGGATCAGGCCTCGAGCCTATCTTGGTCTTATCGAGGGTAGTCGGGAAGGGGATAACAGGTAAGGATATAGATAAACAAGGCTTTAAACCGTCAATATTTAACTAAAGGATGAAGAACAAACAAAGAACAATAAAATGCTAGAGCGACCTCGGGATCGAAGAATACTAATAACATAGAAGAAAGAGAGAGAGAGAGAGAGAGAGAGAGAGAGAGAGAGAGACATTATTGCTTATTAGAGAAGTGGAGCAACGTTAGCCCTTTATAAGAAAGGGTGAGTCCCCATTTTATAGGGGATGAGACTTTGTAAAATACATCTATATTAATTGCGAGAATACAAAGATGGGACGGCTTGATGCGAGTCCTCTTAGTAGGCTCCAGATAGGCTGAATCTATCAGGTGTATCCATGTGCCTAGGAGGCTTCCTCTTATATTCTAACCTCGAACCCTGCCTCCCTCGATTCGGATTTCAGCGATCCCTAAGACTGAGAACTCGACCATGGCCTTCCACCCTCGGGTTCTCGAGGAAGGCTTCTAAAATATCTTGACAGCAGGAAATCAAGTCTTTTAATTTTGTCATGTACAGATAGTCTCCGCATTTATTAGAGCGGAAGGTGAAGGAAAGTGATAAGAAACGATTCTAAATTCTTGTTTCCCTCGGTGTTCCTGAGAATGGTTGCGTACTGCAAAGATGCGCCTCAGGCATCGCTGCTGCAGACTTCAATACTGACTGCGGCGGTTGGCTCTCTTTAATGTACCCGCGATGCCTTTATAAAAGCTCGCTTCTTCCCATCCGGATTCCGTTTGGAACTTTTTTTTGTGAAGCCCGCCTTTCTGCTTCTCCTTGTTCTCTTCTTAGGAGCACGACCTCCCTCGTTTTCTCCCTTTTCTAGGCTTTTTCAAGGATGGAGAACATTTCTACAACAACTTCTCATGACATGGCAGGCTCATCATCTTCGTTCTTCTCCCAAGATGAAGTGACGTCTCCTCCCCAAGTCGAGGAGTGTGTCCTGGGATCTTTCGCGATAACCTCGGACTTCAGGGTCAAAAGACCTCCTTCTAAATTGGGATGTCGCGAACTAGTAACTCGATATATCAGCTCCATAACGGATATAAGGAGAGTGAAAGTCAATTGTGGCTGGAGGGATGCTGTGCTTATGGAGATACCTTCTCGGGATGAAGATATCACAGCTTACAGGGCTGGTTTTCTGAGTGTGTATACCTACCCATTTACTTTAGGATCGGCGGGACCATCTTTTCCCCTGATAGATCCTATGATCCTCGATTTCTACCGAAGTTATCAGATAACTCTAGCTTAGATCCATCCTTCGTTCTGGCGCGTGGTTTATATGATCAGGTATTATTCGGGCATGATAGAGGAGATGCCCTTCACTTTGAATCACCTGATCTGGATGTACAGCCTTGCCTCCTTTGCGGAGGTTTAATCAGGCTTCGTCGTTGAGCCTCGAGATCTCTTTTCGCCTATACTGAGGAGTTTGAGGATGACGGGTGGTTGAGTCGATTTGTCCGAGTGAGAACTTCAGATCTAATCCCGTCAGAAGGGATGCCATTTCCCGAGAAGTGGAATAACGAACGTAAGTGGATGTGGAGCTTCTACTTCTCTTTGATGGTTTTTTCCTGTGTTTCTAACTCCGTCATTTCTTCTATGTCCTTTCAGCCAAGGCGGTCTACCCTGGGGTGGTGTCGGATCTGCGGGATTGGGTCAGTCATTTATACTTGGCTTGGCAGTACAACGATTGCGCATGGCAGGATCTGTCTCGAGCCTGGTGGGAGGCAAAAGATCATGGTGAGTCTCGAGCTCTTGTCGTACCTGCACATCCCATTGCAATTTGCTACTGATGGCTCTTCCCTTTCCGTGCTTCTAACCCTTATACTTACACAGGTCTAGGAGGGATCTTACTAATAAAGGAAGCGCCGCCCGCCAGAGGAGATATCTGAATGCTTGACGAGGAGAAAAAAAGGTTGAGGGATTCTCCGATTGACCTGTCGGAGATGAAAAGGGACAAATTTGAGGAATCTAAGGTCGACTTATCAATTCTAGCTTCAGTCGTGGCGGGAAATCCCCCTGCTGAAGATCAGGGAGAAAATAATCCTTTAGCACCGTCCGAAGGTCGTCTGGGACCGACTGTTCCTCGGGTCGAGGATATTGATTCTTGCGGCTAGGATTCTAATGTCGTTACGGCCCATTATCATAGTGATGAGACAACGGATGTAGTATCGAGTTATAGTTTTGACTTGGTGGATGGCTGGAGTCCTTCGCGAATCGGGATGTCTTCAACAAACTCTTTGAAGAGACTTCGACCAGGAACCCATGATGAACAGGGGCAGGGCATTAAAATTGACCCTGTTGGTTCATTAGTTATCGTCGACTCCCCAAAGGGAGATCACTTCGACCTTCTGGAGCCCGAGGTGAACCTTGTAAGGATGTTTCTGAGGCGGGCGCGTTGGTCGAAGGTGGAGACATACTTGGGGGTCTAGCGATTGTCCTCGAGGGCAGCTCCGGGGTCAACACTCCCTCAATTTTTGGCGAGATGGGTAGGCTTTGCACGCGAGTAAACTCCTTTATCGTTTTTCTGTCATTTCGGGCCGTTTCAATTTTTGATTCCTTAATCCTTTTTATGATCTTTCAGGCCGAAATGGTTTATAGCAAAACTCTCGCTCAGTATCAGGACGAGGTGAGCTGCCATGAGCATGAGAAAGCCATTTTAACCGAACAACTTATTCACTCTTCATCCCTGCTATTTTCTTGGGCCTCTGCGGGAGTCTATTGCTTTTAACTCTTTGGGCTCCAACTTATGCAGTTTGAGAGGGAGATGTTTTTGCTAAAAAGGAAGCTCCAGGCCAGGGATGCTGAGATCCTCGAGCTCAGTCGCCGTGTGGATGAGGTGACTTCTGAGAGGGACAGCCTTGCGATGAGGGTTTCCTTGGTTGAGCGCCAGCTTCTAGACACGAAGGAGGATAGTGACAAGCACAAGGATCTCCGTTCCGAGCTAGTGGCCGCACTTCTTCGAATCAGAGCTGAGGCCGAGGCGCTTGTTTCTCTACATAGGGGAGAAGCTGCTTCCGTAGATTTTTGCGTGAAAAAGGCTTTCAGAGTGGTAAGCCCGGCTTTGCCTCGAGCATCGAGTCATCTTTGGCCTTACCCTCAAAGATTAACCATTGAGGGCGTGTTGGAAGGCGGCTCAAGCGGTGTTAGAAGTGGGGGCGGATCTCCGGAGAGAGGGGACGCCATTGATAAGGGGTCGTCCGGGGATCTGTAGGCTTAGTTTATGTTGTTCTTTCCATTGTTTTTCTTGCCTGTATATAGAGTTTTTATTTTGGCGTATGTAGAAAGATAACAATCTCTTGAATTTATTTCCTTTATCGGTGAGAGATTTGAATCTATAGTGTAGCTTTGCAGCCCATTCCGGGCTGGTCGATGTGACCCTTGCCGAGAGTTGCCACGGGGGTTTCACGCCTTCGTGCTCTGGATTTCTTTCTCATTTATCTCGGTATCCGGTTCCTGAGTCGTGTTGCGACATGAGCTATAATCGATCTCTGAGGTTCCAGGTTCCCCCGTTCGGCGACGATGGTATTTGTGCCATGCTTTCAGGAGTTTTGCAATTTTCTTGGAGCTAGTCTCCGAGTCGAGAATCTGACTCGGGCTTGATATATCCTGGAGCCCTGCTTGTGTGAGTTGGAGATAATGTTCTTTGTGTCGTGCCTCCGGGCGTGCTATAATTCTTGGGTTCAGTCTCCAAATTGTGTCGCGATTTGAGTTGCAGTTGGCCTCTGATCCTTTCGGAGGCTCCGGTGGGCGATAGTGTTTTTTGTTTCCTGCCCTTGGGCGCTTGGTGATTTTCTGGGTCCAGCCTCCGAGTCGCGTTGCGATTTGAGCTGTAATCGACCCTTTGACATTTATGGAGGTTCTGGTTGGAGATAGTGTTTTTTGTTTCTCGCCCCTTGGCGCTTGATGATTTTCTGGGTCCAGTCTCTGAGTCGGTTGCAATTCAAGCCGTAATTGACCCTTGAATCTCATTTGAGCTTTCGACCAGTGGTGGTGGCCTTTTTGCTGCTTGGTTATTGAGACCTTACAGTATGAGGTCTGAAGGCTTGCTTTAGTCGGAGACTAATGGACCTTACGTTGTTTGGTCGTAGAGACCTTTCGATATAGGGCCTAGAGGCTCGCTTAGCCGGCGAAAATGGCACTTATGCCGTTTGGTCGTAAAGACCTTTTGATATAAGGCCCAGAGGCTTTGCTTAAGTTAATTATTTTGGATCCGGTCTTCGAATCGGGTTATGATTCGAGCTCACTTTAATCCTCAAGTTGTTAATTTTCAAGCTGACGGTCATGGAGACATTTCGGTGTAAGGCTCAGAGGTTTTGCTTAGCCGGCGACAATGGCACTTACGCTGTTTAATGTGAGGCCCGAAGGTTTTTTGTAAGATTTGTTTCCTCGCGTTAAGGTTTTATTAATTATTTTGCCTGACTTGTCGTTGGTTCTAAAAGAACCTCAATTTCAAGTCATAGTCGGTGATGTTTTGAGCATCTCGGAAGGTTCATAGCCCATAGGTCGAGTAGATCGATGCTTTTGCGATTTTTGAGCCAACGTGGTCGGGACTTATTTTTTTACTGTTGAGGGAAGCCTTTGTTTAACTGGTTCTTTCCGAAGTAGATTCGGAGGATTTTTTAGCAACAGTAGGGCATCCCCGGGTCGCATTTTTTAGGCTGTAGCAGCCGTTTCGACCAGAGTCGTGTGCATTTGGACAGGGATATTTTTGATCTCGAGAAGCAGATTTAAGCGTCTACACTAAGGGTATGCCCTCTAGGATTCTTACAAATGTGACGTATAGCTAAACTGTAGGACTTTTCATGTCTGTTAAGGTCTTACAGTTTGCCATGCCTGTTGAGGTCTTTTATGGAGAATAGATCTGGTTTTGCCGAGGCTGCCCGTTAGGGTCTTACAATTTTGGATTTTCCAGTGTGTATCGATTGGCGAAAGTCTCCGAGTCATCGAGTTTTCTTTAAGACAGCTTCTCATGAGCTCGAAATTGTTTTCTGGGGGCCTGGTGAACCCGGAGTTATTTTTTCGGGGGCTTGGTGAGCCCGGAGTTCCGACCCTGGGTTCGTGCAAGTTGTCAAATTGCTTATTTTAGTCTTCGAGTATATCGGACTCATTTTATGGAGAAGTATTTTTCTATAAATATGTTGAGACAATCTTTCTCGAAACATGAAATGCCGAGAAATTACCTTTTACTGCTTTGGAGCAGATGTAGGCCGTGGCGAGAATGCCGAAAAATATATTCTTTATTGCTCGGCATAGATATAGGTTGCAAGTACATATAGTTTTGTTTCCATGAGCTCGACCCTCACGGGCTCGTCTCTTCAAAATCGTCTGGCCTGGTGTGTTGTCTTTGCTAGAAAAGCCCTTTTCAGCGGAAATTCACTCCGGGGTGGGAGTCTGTTTTTGTGGAAGAGAGTGTGATGTTCGATCATGGGTTCCCATGGGTATTCACGATCGGAGGCCCTAACAGCAATATCGCTTGAGCATCGACACATTCCAGTTGCTCGGGAGTTGCTCGCCTTCCATTGTGCCAAGCTTATATGAGCCTTTGCCAATGATTCCGAGGACGCGATATGGCCCTTCCCAATTCTGGCCTAGTTTCCCTTCATTAGGATTTTGGGTGTTGAGAGTAACCTTCCTCGGGAACAAGTCTCCAATGCTGAAATATCTGAGGTTCGTTCTTCGGTTGTAATATCTTTCAATTTTCTGCTTCTGGGCAGCCATCCGAACCAACAGGGCCTCCCGCCTCTCATCGAGTAGTTCGAGGGTTGTTTTCATAGACTCGTGGTTTGTCTCCTTACTGTCATGTCAGAATCTAGCTCTTAGCTCTCCAACATCTACCGGTATTAATGCTTCAGCGCCGTACACTAGAGAGAAATGCGTTTTGCCCCTGCTTGATTTTGAAGTCGTTCGATATGCCCATAATATCTCGGGTAGAGTCTCTCGCCACTTTCCCTTGGAGCTCTCTAATTTCTTCTTTAGGTTTAGGATGATAGTTTTATTTGTTGATTCGGCCTTGCCGTTTGCTCACGGATGATATGGCGTTGAAAGGATCCTTTTTATTTTGTTGTCCTCCAGGAACTGAGTTACCTTGCTCCCAATGAATTGTCTCCCGTTGCCGCACGTTATTTCGGATGGGATCCCGAACTGGCATATGACGTGTTCCCATATGAAGTTGATGACTTTCTTCTCTCTTATTTTTTTGAAGACCTGCACTTCAACCCATTTTGGAAAGTAATCAGTCATAAACAGAATGAACCTAGCTTTACCTGGTGCCATTAGCAAAGGGCCAATGATATCCATTCCCCATTTCATGAATGGCCATGGTGATACGACGGAATGTAATTGTTCCCCGGGTTGGTGGATCATGGGGGCGAATCTTTGACACTTGTCGCATCTCCGAACGAACTCCTTGGCGTCCCTTTCAATGCTATCCCAATAGTAACCTACTCGGATTACATTTATGACTAAGGAGTCTGCCCCGGAGTGGTTCCTGCAGGTGCCCTCGTGGATCTCTCAGAGCACGTAATTTGTATCTCCCGGTCCAAGGAACACTTCTAGGGGGCCGTCGAACGTTCTTCTGTACAGGACCCCATTTTTATCAAGCGAGAACTGGGCCACTCTGCTTCGTAAGGCTCTTAATTCTTTTGGGTCGTCGGGCAGCTTCCCGTCCTTTAAATAGGCGATGTGTTTATTCCTCCAATCTCATGTTAGGCTGGTGGAGTTGACTTCCGGGTGACCTTCCTCAACTACGAACTTGATTAGCTGGACCACAGCCTCGGGGAGCAGGTCTTCCTTTTCGGCGGACGATCCTAGGTTTGCTAGGGCATCCGCCTCATTGTTCTGTTCTCGGGGTACATGGACGAAGGTCCATTCTTTGAAGCAGTGCAAGCTGACTTGGATTTTATCCAGATACCTCCTCATTCTGTCTTCCCAAGCTTCATAGCTTTCGTTTACTTAACTTACTACGATGAGAGAATCGCATTTTGCCTTGATGGATTCGGCCCCCAGGCCCTTGGCCAACTCTAGACCTGCAATCATAGCCTCGTACTCTGCTTCGTTGTTAGTTAGCTTCGCAGTTTTTATGGATTGTCGGACTACGCCATTGATGGGCAGCTTCAGTACTATACCGAGTCCTGATCCTCTGACATTTGTGGCACCTTCCGTGAACAGGGTCCACACCCCAGAAGATATGCCTAACTTTAGAAAAAGTTCCTTCTCTACCTCGGGGATGAGGAATGGCAAAAACTCGTCCACGAAATCTGCTAGGATCTGGGATTTGATAGTGGTTCGAGGTTGATACTCAATATCATACCCTCTGAGCTCGATGGCCCATTTGGCCAGTCGGCCCGACAACTCAGGTTTGTGCAGTATGCTCCGGAGGGGATAGGTCGATAGGACGCAGATGCGGTGACACTGAAAGTAAAGCTTTACCTTACGCGAAGCGCTTATTAGTGCGAGTGCCAATTTCTCTAGATGGGGATACTGGGTTTCGGCATCCCCCAAGGTTCGACTTACATAATATAGAGGAAATTGCGTACCTTGATCTTCCCAGACTAATACACCGCTCACTGCTATTTCGGACACGGCCAGGTACAAATACAACATTTCATTTTCTTTGGGTGTGTATAGAAAGAGTGGGTTTGACAGGTATCATTTCAGCTCTTCCAAGGCGCCTTGGCATTCCGGAGTCCATTTGAAGTTGCTCTTTCTTTTGAGTAGGGCAAAGAAGTGATGGCTTTTGTCCGACGACCTTGATATGAAGCTACCCAGGGCTGCGATATGCCCAATCAGTCGTTGGATGTCTTTTACGTTATTTACTACTGTGATTTCTTCAATGGCCTTTTACTTTGTCGGGGTTGATCTCGATCCCCCTGTTTGAGACCATAAAGCCCAGGAATTTGCCCGAGCCTACTCCGAAGGTGCACTTTTTAGGGTTGAGCTTCATGTTATAGCTTCTGAGGATGTCAAAAGTTTCCTGAAAATGAGTCAGGTGATCTTTTGCGCACAGGGATTTTACTAATATATCGTCAATGTATACTTCCATCGATTTTCCTATTTGGTGTTTGAACATCTTATTATTTAGGCGTTGGTATGTTGCTCCTGTGTTTTTTAGTCTAAAGGGCATCACATTATAGCAATATGTGCCATACTTTGTGAAGAATGAAGTCTTTTCCCTGTCCTTGGGGTTCATCTGAATCTGATTGTACCCCGAGTAAGCATCGACAAAGGTGAGGGTCTCGTGGCCGGCCATGGCATCGATTAGACGATCAATATTGGGAAGTGGGAAAGAATCTTTGGGGCATGCTTTATTTAAATCCTTATAATCTACACACATTCTTAGGTTATTCCCTTTCTTTGGCACTATTACTATGTTAGCTAGCCATTCGGGATACTTTATCTCCTATATGGACCCGATTTTTAAGAGTTTGGTTACCTCTTCTTTGATGAAGCATGTTTTACCTCGGACTGCAACCTCTTTTTTTGCTTCACGGGTTTGAATTTGGGGTCGACGCTCAGCCGGTGGGAGGTTATTTCTGGCGGGATACCTGTCATATCTAGGTGGGACCAGGCAAAATAGTCGATTTTGTTACTAAGGAATCAAATAAACCATGTCCTGAGTTTGGGGGTCAACCCCGTAACTAGGTATACCTTGCGGTCCGGAAGGTTATCGATCAGAATGGACTGCTCCAATTCTTCGACCGTTGATTTGGTCGCATCCGATTCTTCGGGGGCGATGAAGGTTCGGGGGCAAAGAAATCTTCGTCATTATCTCTGTGAGCACGTGATTTTTGCCCTATAAGAGAAATACTCCCAAAGATTCAAAATAAAACAATTTTAGTTTGCTTGCAATTGTTGTAAATTTTGTGTTATTTTTTTTGTATTATTTGCATTTATCTGTGCATATTTATTTGTTTAAATAAATAAAAATACAAAAAATATGTTGCATTTATATATAAAATTCAAGTTTACAATTAAGAATAATTAAGTTTGTTTTACGAAAATAAAAAATTACAAAAATATGTATTTTTGCATTTTTAGCCTTTAATGTCCAAATTGTGTGATTTTATTTTGTGTGATAATTATTATTAGGAATTAATTAGTATGTTAAGATAATTTTAGTTTTTATAATTTAATCTTAGC
>MU700554.1:74497-113792 GCA_026770625.1 Nicotiana glauca | reverse complement strand
AATAAATAAAATAATCCCGTTTCGAATATTGTCACTTTAATTGGAAAAACTCCCTCGCCCATTTTACCCCTCGGGTTGGGGCGCGCCAAAAGGAGGTGTGACAGCAAGTATTTATAGTGAAAAATATAGGGTTTCCTCTTGAGCGGGAATTCTTGATTTGATTTTGAATTTATGGTCAAAAGAGTCATTCCAATCCGAATGTTTGAGACCTTCACGTGATTTGCTTCAGAAAGCACTCTAAATTGAGAGATTTGCTTTGGCTTAAGAGGATTAAAGTGTAACAGATTATCACTTCGGGGAAGAAAACAAAGACTTGCTTTGAGAAGAGAGAGATAGTAAGAATCCTTGTACGAAAATAGAGTGGACAAATCTCTACCATAGCTGAAGAGCTGAAAATCGCCAAAAATAGAATGAGGCGTAATTGATGGTCTAGTAGGGTTTATAATTGGTTGGGCTCATTATTTGGGTTAATTTGGAGTGGTTTATTATTGCTAAATGGATCAATTTTAATCAGATGAGTGGACTGGCTAATGGAGACGTTTGGGCTTCATTCATCTGGGCCGATTTGTGGTGAACAGGTTCTTTTTTGCTAAATTATGAAAGAGCTATTTTGGACTTTTTTACCAAATTGACCGAATAGGGATCAAATAAATGTGTTTAAAGTGTTGGACCCTTTTTCCTGTCTTCTTTGATCTTTTCTTTGGGCTTCTAGCTTGAATTAAGTTAAACTCTTTATTTTATAATAATAACAACAATAATAACAACAACAACAACAACAACAACAATAATAATAATAATAGGGCAATTATAATAAAAACAGTAGTAAATAGGGTATTCAGCTTATTAGTAAATTAGAACATCAAGAAAATTAATTAGAAAAAAGGAGGGATAAAATTAGATGTCAACAGCTGCCCCTCTTTGGCTGGCGATGATATAAGAGTTTTCGGGCAAAGAAATTGACATAGCAGCCAATTTTGTTTCGACCACTAGGTACGGTCTGACTGAACTGATATGGATGTTGGGAAGATTACGTGTATAAGGAGGTTATGGAAAAATTTTGTCGCACCCCGATTTTGAGTTGCCTACATATCTCGGGCTTCACGAGAATCAGGCCATATGTAGTTCGAGTATTATGTTAGAATGAATTCTTTAGGGGTTGAAAACATGTCACTAGGATGTAAGAGAGCGAAAAGGTTCTTGAAATCTTCTAACTATAAATATGGTGAATAACAGAACTGTGAATAGAGCTCTATTAGATATGGTTATATGAAACCTTAAGATTGAATGAACTTACTGATTTTCAAAATCTACCCCAGTGTCGAGTTATGATGACATTAGGTTATTGAAGAGTTGTGAGATTATAAAAGCGATTGATTGAGAAAATATAGCAATGGATACGATAAAAATTTAGAATTATTTGGATTACCTACATATACCATGTCTTAGGATGTAGGCAGAGTGGAGTTAGACAGTAGATCTTTGACCTTGCTTTTGAGTTTGATATTCCTCTTGAGCAAATTTGCCCCAGTTCACTGCTAAGAAATAGTTTTACGTTTTGTTGTGCATCTCCTGTGGTTGTAATCATCATATTCAAATTGTATTTATGTCGAATCTAAAGTAAAATAGTTAGCAAATAAAGTGGGATAAAGCAATAAAAAAAGTTGGATAAAGTAATAAGATAAGAGCGAAGCCATTTGGCTATGTGAATAAAATTAAAGTTGTGACGAGTCGAAATTGGCATCTCTGATTTCAAATAAGAACATTGATAGTGTTTTGCTCAAAAATTGTGTATTGTAGAGTTTTAGGCAAAAATCCATCTGACAGATCATAACAAAATCATTAGTAAAGTCTAGTATAAAGTCATAGGTGCAAGATTATAAAGAGAATAATATGATAATGAAGATGAATATGAGAATGAGGATGACGTAGCGAAGGTCATGATCACGCCTCTGATTGTTGAATAATGGCCTTGATTTGATGTTTGTAAAGTCTTGTATGAAGTTTCTTGTAATAAAGTTGCTTGATGTTGATGATTGTAAATTCTTGAATAAAGTTGCCTGTAGAGTTCAGGGCAAATTCATTTGTAAAGTCGTAAAGTCATAAAGTCAAAATAAAGTAAAGGTAAAAGTGAATGCTAAAGTAGGAATGAAGTCGTGTGGCTTATGAGGATGGAGTTGTGTGGCCGAATGATGTCTCCGCTTGTCCTTGGTGACTTGATATTGAATGATAATTGTAAAGTCTTGTAGCAAGTTGCCTGTAAAGTTCAGGGGTAAAGTCATGTAAAGTTATAAAGTTGGGGTAAAGTAGAGGGCAAAGTCAATGTTAAAGTCGAAATGAAGCTGTGTGGCTTGTAAAATGAAGTTGTGTAGCCAAATGATATCTCCAATTTTCTTTGAAGATTTGATGACGAATGATGTCTCCGTTTGTCTTTGGAGATTTGATGATGAATGATGTCTCTGGTTGTCTTCGGGGACATAATGATGAATTATGCTTGTAAATTCTTGGGTAAAGTTGCCCGATATGTCTTATTGGATGGTAGACGGCCCAATATGTCCCATTTTAGGGTGGACTATCCCGGTTTATCCTATTTGAACGCGGATAAACCTGATATGTCCTATTTGAGGGTAGACGACCCTGATATATTGTCACGACCCCAACCCCGATCGTGATGGCGTGCAACACACTGCTAGGCAAGCCCGACCAATTCAATAACCTTAACCATTTTTATACCGTTCATGACCTAATTAACATGGAGAATTAGTAAGTCATAATACTGAATATCAGATAAAGTTAACATGCGGAATCCCAAGTAATAAAACAACTACACACCCCGAAGAATTCGGTGTCACAAGTCTGAGCCTCTAATACATGAGTATCCACCTACTACATATCATTCTCTAGAAATTTGGAAATAAAGTAAATAAGATAGAAAAAAGATAAGGACTGCGAACGTCAAATGCAACTAATTTGATACTCCCAGATATGATGCTAGTCAGAGAAGTCCTCACACAGCCTCAGGTGTACCTGGATCTGCACGCAAGGTGCATGGAGTAATGTGAGTACTCCTACCCAGTAAGTAATAAACATAAATAAAGGCTGAGAATAAGAAATCCTGAATAGGCACAAAGTAATTCTATAAATACAGCAACTTGAACCCAGTAGTATAAAATCAGTACACCAATGAAAACACTTATGAAAATACCACAACAGATAAATAAGTAAATGACAATCAAATATGCAATGCAACACATAGACCGGTACTCTCTAGTACCCATTGCGGCGTGCAACTCGCTCTATTTATTTGTCGTCGACGACGCTCACTAGGGGTATGCAGACTCCGGGAGGGGCCCCTTAAGGCCCAAGCGCAATAATAAGCCATCTCGTGGCATCAACTAGGCCCTCGGCCTCATATCAATATTAATATCAATATCATATCGCTGCGGCGCGCAGCCCGATCCCATACTCAGTCCAAAATCACATAACACAGGCGTGCAGCATATCCTCCAATATCTGAATGGTGCGCTCGGACTGTCCGTCCGTCTGAGGGTGAAGAGCTTTGCTCAACAGCACCTGAGTACCCAACTCTCGCTGAACAGCCTACCAAAACTGAGAGGTGAACTGAGTGCCCCGATCTTATATGATGGAAACTGGGACACCATGCAACCGAACAGTCTCCCGAATATAAATCTCTGCCAGTCGCTCTGAAGAATAAGTAGTACAAACCGGAATGAAGTGCGCAGACTTGGTCAACCTGTCTACAATCACCCAAATAGCATCAAATTTCTTCAAAGTCCGTGGGAGTCCGGTAACAAAATCTATAGTGATCCTCTCCCACTTCCACTCAGGAATAACCATCTGCTGGTGCAAGCCACCCGGTCTCTGATGCTCATATTTTACCTGCTGACAATTAAGACACTGGGCTACATACTCCACAATATCTCTCTTCATCCTCCGCCACCAATAATGCTATCTAAGATCCTGATACATCTTCGCGGCACCCGGATGAATGGAATACTGTGAGCTATGGGCCTCCTCCAATATCAACTCCCGAAGCCCATCCACATTGAGCACGCAAATCCGGCCCTGCATCCTCAACACACCATCATCTACAATGGCTACACCCCTGGAATCATCATGCTGAACCCTGTCCTTAAGGACAAGCAAATGCAGATCCTCATACTGACACTCTCTGATGCGGTCATACAAGGAAGACCGAGAAACCACACAAGCCAACACTCGACGGGGCTCTGAAATATCTAGTCTCACAAACCTATTGGCCAAGGCCTGAACATCAACTGTCAATGGTCTCTCCTCAACTGGAATGTACGCCAAGCTCCCCACACTCACCGCCTTTCGGCTCAAATCATCGGCCACTACATTGGCCTTCCCCAGGTGATACAGAATAATAATGTCATAATCCTTAAGTAAATCTAGCCATCTACGCTGCCTCAAATTAAGATCTTTTTGCTTGAACAGATGCTGAAGACTGCGATGATTGGTGAATACCTCACAAGATACGACATATAAGTAATGCCTCCAAATCTTCAATGCATGAACTATAGCAGCTAACTCCAAATCATGAACGGGGTAGTTCTGCTCATGGGGCTTCAACTGACGAGAAGCATAAGCAATAACTCTACTCTCCTGCAACAAAATGCAACCTATCCCAACTCTGGAAGCATTGCAATATACCGTATAGGAACTTGAAGCTGACGGCAAGACCAATACTGGAGTCGTGGTCAAAGCTGTCTTGAGCTTGTGAAAGCTCTCCTCACACTCGCCGACCATACAAATGAAACACCCTTCTGAGTCAACTTGGTCAAGGGCGATGCAATAGAGGAAAAACCCCGAACAAAACGGCGATAGTAGCCTGCCAACCCAAGGAAACTACGAATCTCTGTGGCTGAGGACGGTCTAGGCTAACTCTGCACCGCCTATATCTTCTTTGGGTCAACCTAAATCCCCTCGCCTGACACCACGTGTCCCAAGAAAGCCACTGAACCGAGCCAGAACTCACAGTTAGAGAACTTTGCATAGAGCCTCTCCTCTCTCAATCTCTACAATACAACTCGTAAATATTGCGCGTGCTCCTCCTGACTGCGCGAGTATACCAGAATATCATCAATGAACACGATGACAAATGAATCTAGATAAGGCCAAAAAACACTGTTCATCATATGCATGAACACTGCTGGGGCGTTGGTCAGCCCAAAAGACATAACAAGAAACTCATAGTGACCATATCTAGTCCTGAAAGTTGTCTTATGAATATATGAATCCCTGATCTCCAACTGGTGATAACCCGAACGGATATCAATCTTGGAAAACACCCTCGCTCCATGAAGCTGTTCAAACAAATCATCAATGCGAGGCAGAGGATACTTGTTCTTAATTGTTACCTTGTTCAATAGCCTATAATCGATGCAAATTCTCATTATGCCATCCTTCTTCTTCACAAACTAAACTGGTGCACCCCAAGGTGACACACTAGGCCAAATGAACCCCTTATCCAGGAGCTCCTGAAGCTGCTCCTTCAATTCTTTCAACTCTGTTGGTGCCATATGATATGGCGGAATAGAAATGGGCTGAGTGCCCGGCACCAAGTCAATACTGAAATCAATATCCCTATCCGGCGGCATGCCCGGCAGGTCTACCGGAAATACATCGGGAAAATCCCTCACAACTCGAACAGAATCAATGCTAGGAGTCTCAGCTACCACATCCCTCACAAACGCCAAATAGGAAAGGCAACCCTCCCCAATCATATGTTGGGCCTTCAAGAAAGAAATAACTCTATTAGGAACATAATCAGTCACACCACGCCACTCGATCCGCGGCACACCCGATATTGCCAAAATGACTATCTTAGCATGACAGAATAGCATGACATGGAGATAACCAGTCCATGCCCAGAATGACATAAAAATCCACCGTACTCAATAGAAATAGATTGACTTGGGTCTTCGGACTCCCAATAGTCACCAAACATTATCGGTATACATGGTCTACAACAATAGTATCGCCCACCGGGGTAGATATGTGAACAGGTAAAGTAAGACACCCTCGGGACATACCCAAATGATGAGCAAAATATGAAGACAGATATGAATAGGTGGAACCGGGATCAAATAATACTGGGGCTTCTCTGTGGCAGACTAAAACAATACATGTAATGACAGCGTTTGAAGCAATGGCATCTGTCCTGCCCAACATAGCATAGAAACGAGCATGGCCACCGCCTGATCGATCTTTACCTCTGGGATGACCCCTAGCTGTCTGATCTCCACCCCTAGCTGGCTGGGCGGGTGATGAAGTAACTGGAGCCAAAGTCGAGGGCTGACCCCTCTGCTTATGTTGTCTGCCATGAAGGCGAGGGCACTGCCTCCTTAAGTGACCAAACTCTCCGCACTCATAACAGCTACTCTATGCTGGAGATGGGGACTGAAGGGAACCCCTCGCACCGATGTGACTAGCAGATGCACTCGGCGCAGAAGAACCCTGAGCTGACGGGGCATGAGATGAACTCTGAGCTAGGAGGGCGTTGAGTGAAGACAGACCCTGCTGGGGCCCATGATGACCACGCCCTGAAGATCCTCCACGATACTCTGGACGGGCCGACTGAGCAGGCTTAAAAGAATTACCTCTACCCAGTTGGAATTGGCCCCTCGAAGGAGCACCACTGTAACTGCCCGATCCACGAGGCCTCTTGGCCTTCCTCTACTCTCGTTCTCTACGGCGAACTGACTCGATCTCACGAGTGATATCCACCACCTCCTCAAACGTAGCACCCAGTACTCTCTCTCTAGTCATTAGAATATGGAGATGGTAGTTAAGGCCATCCACAAATCTCCTAATCCTCTCACGATCTGACGGAACCATCCAAATAGCATGACGGGCCAACTGTGAAAACCTCATGTCGTACTGAGTCACTATCATATCCCCCTATGTCAACCACTCAAACTGCCTATGTAGCTCCTCCCTGTGGGACAGAGGTACATACTTCTCTAGAAAAAGAGCGGAAAACTGTTGCCAAGTCAGAGATGCTGCATCGACAAGCCTACGCCTCTCAAAGTCCTCCCACCAAGTAAGACCAGCCCCCATGAACTAAAAAGTAGTAAATGCCACACCACTCGACTCAAGGATCCCTACCGTATGGAGCATATGCTGACATCTGTCAAGAAAACCCAGCCTCTCAAACCTCTCGAGACAACGCTGCTCATCATCTGGCATAGCTGGAACCACGAAGCCCTGAACTGATGCAACCTGTTGAGTTGGAGCTGCCTCTGGTGTCTGTAGACCTTGCACCACCTGCTCAGGTGTGCGAGCAACGGGGGCCTGATTGCCTCCCCCGGCCTGTGAAGTAGCTGCTGCTGCAGTGGTGGTTGAAACTGCCTGAGCCAGGCCAGTGCAGACTGATAATATTTGTGCCAAGGTCTCCTGAAGACTCGAAATCACGATAGGCACAGCTGGTGCCTGAATAGATGCTGTCGGAGTATCCACAGCTGGAGCCTGATCCTGAGCTGGGGCAACTGGTGGATCAGCAAGTGCTGCCCCAGCTGCTCTTCCTCTGCCATGACCACGACCGCATCCACGGCCTCTGGCGGCCTCAGTAGGTGTCACTGGTGGTCGTCCATCGCGTCCGGTAGCTCGTGTCCTCACTATCTGTGAGAGAATAGAATAATAGAAGTTTAGTTCTAAGGTCAACAAAGTCGCACGACAAGAGTTTCAAGAATGTGATGTTTTCCTAAAAGTTCTACAGCCTCCCGAGGATAAGTACAATCGTCTCCATACCGATCCGCGAGACTCTACTAAACCGGCTCATGACTCGCGAGACCAAGTAACCTAGGCTCTGATACCACCTTGTCACGACCCCAACCCCAGTCGTGATGGTACCCAACACACTACTAGGCAAGCCCGACCAATTCAATAACCTTAACCATTTCTATACAGTTCATGAGCTAATTAACATGGATAATTCCTAAGTCATAATACTGAATATCTTAAATAAAGTTAAAACATGCGGAATCCCAAGTAATAAAACAACTACACAGCCCAAAAAATCCGGTGTCACAAGTCTGAGCCTCTAATACATAAGTATCCACCTACTACATATCATTCTCTAGAAATGGGGAAATAAAGTAAATAAGATAGAAGGAAGAGCAGGACTGCGAACGTCAAATGCATCTACCTTGATACTCCCAGATATGATGCTAGGCAGAGAAGTCCTCACACAGCCTCAGGTGTACCTGGATCTGCACGCAAGGTGCAGGGAGTAATGTGAGTACTCCGACCCAGTGAGTAATAAACATAAATAAAAGTTGAGAATAAGAAATCCTGAATAGGCACAAAGTAATTCTATAAATACAGCAACTTGAACCCAGTAGTATAAAATCAGTACACCAATGAAAACACTTATAAAAATACCACAACAAATAAATAAGTAAATGACAATCAAATATGCAATGCAACACATAGACCGGTACTCTCCAGTACCCATTGCGGCGTGCAGCCCGCTCTATTTATTTGTCGTCGACGATGCTCACTAGGGGTATGCAGACTCCGGGAGGGGCCCCTTAAGGCCCAAGCACAATAATAAGCCATCTCGTGGCATCAACTAGGCCCTCGGCCTCATATCAATATCAATATCAATATCATATCGCTGCGGGGCGCAGCCCGATCCCATACTCAGTCCAAAATCACATAAGCCTCTCGGACACAATAATATAGAAATATTCAGCCCAAACTTCATTTAAAAATATTAATTAAGTTTCTAGTTTGAGAAAATGTGGCTGAGTTTGCAAAACAGTATTAAATACTATAACTGAGTTCAATAATACGTAAAAATGGTAAGAAACCAGTAATAGCAATCCCTGAAGGATTCTATCAATTGGAACGATGCCCAAATATAGCAATCAGCTCAATTATAATGATAATAAGTGAATTTCAGTTAATACGCAGTATATTCATCTACCGGGACAGACCAAGTCACAATCCCCAACGGTGCTCTACCCCACGCTCGCTACTCGGCGTGCAAGTCACCTCAATATAGCACTACGATGTGCAAATACGGGGTTTCAAACCCTCAGGACATCATTTACATCTATTACTCATCTCAAGCCGGCCAAAATCCTAGCTCACTATACCCTTGCCTCTCAAATCGACCTCCTTACGTGCCGAATCTGATCAAAACCACAACGAATACATCACAATATGCCAATGAAACAATACCCAATCGAACGAAAAATAGTGAAATCTCGAAATTAGTAAAACTCGAGTCCGGGACCACTTCTCGAAAATCAAAAAATGTAACATCAACGGATTCCTTATATCTCCGGGAGTCTATACATATAAAGATTACCAAAATCAGAGTCCAAATGACCCCTCAAATCCCCATTTTAACTCTCTTAAGTTTCAAGTCCTAATCCACCATTTTTGCCCATTAATTACCTGAGTTTTCAGCTCTAATCCATGTAACAACACCATGAAATCATGGTTTGAATTTAAGAATCCATACCTTATCGAAACCCCTTGAAATCTCTCTTCAAAATCGCCCACAATCCTCCAAGTCCGAGTTAAAAATATGAAATCTTTCAAAATTCGCAAAGAAGACCAATTAAATATTCTGCCCAGACCTTTCTGCTTCTGCGGTCAAATTTCTGCCTATGCGGCACCGCTTCTGCGGTTACTCTATCCGCTTCTGTGGAATTTCACTTAAGGGGCCAAACCACTTTTGCGGTCACTTAGCCGCATCTGCGGCTCCGCAGATGTGGTCCCCAACCCGCACCTGCGGTCCCGGGCTTCCTTTAGCCCTCCTATTTCTACGAATCCATGCACGCACCTGCGATACCGCTTCTGCGGTCCCACTTCCGCAGAAGCGGAAATACCAGAAGCAGCAGAAATTCCTTAAGTTTCACAAGCCAAACTTCCCGTTAACCATCCGAAATCACCCCCGACGCCCTCGTGACCTCAACTAAAAATACCAATACCTCCTATAAGATCATTCAAACTTGTTCCAATCATTAAAACACCTCAAACAACACTAAATTCATCAATTCTCACCGGATTCAAGCCTAAGTTCTTCAAAAATTTCCAAAACACGCATTTGATCAAAAACCCAACCAAAACACCTCCGAATAACCTGAAATTTTGCACACACATCCCAAATCACCTGACGAAGCTACTGCAACTCTCAGAATTCTATTCCGACTCTCGGATCAAAATCTCACCTATCAACCGGAACTCGCTAATTCAAGCCTAATTCTACACCGGACCTCCAAAATTACTTCCGATCACACTCCTAAGTCACAAATCATCCCCTGAAGCTAACTGAATTATCGGAATCCACATCCGAGCCTCTTAACATATAAGTCAATATCTGGTTGACTTTTCCAAAATAAGCTTTCCTTAAAGAGACTAAGTGTCTCATTTTCTTCTAAAATCAATCCAAATCAACTCGCTCATACAAGACACTTATAATGAAGCATAAAGAAGTAGAAAATAGGGAAAGCAGGGTGGTAACTCACGTGACAACGGGTCGGGTCGTCACATATATCCTATTATACGGTGGATGAACCTGATATGTCCAATTAGAGGGTAGACGACCCAATATGTTCTATTTAACGGCGAACGAAACCCGGTATGTCCTATTTGAGGGCGGATGAACTCAAATGTTCTATTGAAGGAGGATAAGCCTAAATGTCCAATTAAAAGTCGCACGAGCTTAAATGTCCTACTGAAAGCGGACGAGCCTAAATGTCCTATTGAAGGCGGACAAGCCTAAGTGATTCCTCCAACTGTGGTTAGTGGACTTGATGCTGATGATGATGCCCCCAGTTGTCTTTGGAGACTTGATGATAAATTGTGCGCGTAAAGTTTGGGTAAAGTTGCCTGTAAAGTTCAAGATAAAATTATAAAGTCGTACAGTTATGATAAATTAGAGGGTAGAGTTAATGATAAAGCAGGAATGAAGCCTTTTGGCTTATAAAGATGAGGTCGTGTAGCCGAATGATATCTCCAATTATCTTTGGAGACTTTGGTAATGATGCCTCCATTAGTCTTTGGATACTTGATGTTTATTCTAGCTTGTGATAATTTAAGATATGTGGAACAAATGGTGCTTCTGATCGATGAACTTGTTTGCTAATTTTGATTCTTGTCACACTTATAATTGTCACGCTTATGATCTTGAGCGCTAGACTTGATGTTGGGTCCTACAAAAGATTGTGTAGAATTGTTAATAAGGTCATAAAGTCATATAATAAAAAGGATAAAGTGAGAGATAAAGCCGTCTGGCTTAATAATTAAGCTGTTAAAGTCTTGATCAGTAAACTCGATTATTGATTCTTACAAACAGTGATTCACCAGCAAAATTTAGGTGAAGATGTTAAAAGTAATAAAGTCATAATGAAGTAAAGAAAAGATATGTAGATAAAATGAGAGATGAAGTCATCTGATTTATAATCGGTTTATTGCACACAATGACGCTTTCAGTCATGATTGTGTAAACTTGACATTGATTCAATGTCATAACTTGTAACTTTGTCATTCCTGCATTCAAAGAAAAATTCCTAGTTTGGGAAGGCGTGTTGATTCATGTTGACTTGAAGCTTGGCTTTGTTGATGCTCCATTTTTCATATCTGCCTGTATCTTGTGATCTCCGTCCAAGACTTGGTAGATGAATAATAGTAAAATATTTTGAAGAAGCAAGTTAGTTGAAAGACATAATATATGTAAGTATATGTTTTTTATATATATTTATGTATATGTATATTATAAAAATTTCTGTCAATTTTTAGATCGTGATACATTTTCGAAAAAAGTCGGACGTCCTTTATCTATATATTCCTTTTATGTATAGCAAGGATCAAATAGTAGCTTCACGATGTCCAATCATTACTTTGTCTAAGTTATCCCAAAAAATTGCCCTAATTTCCAAATTGGGGGGAATATTAAATTTTATAATGTGACCGAACCCATAGGGCTGCCTATGTATCCCCTCTTAAATGGAAATAAGATCGAACGTAGTTCATAATATAAAAAGACACAAATTAAACCTAAAGTCATCTTCATATTCTTGTTCTATTGTCCATTGTCTATTTCAAATTCTTCCAAGTCGAATCTTGTCTTCTCCCTAAGTTTTCTTCATGTTGTCTCATGTTCATCAATTTTTTAGTTGGAATTCACACTTTGTTCGTTTGTTTCATATGTTTCACAATCATAAAATTGACAGATTTGTAATTTTGCTAAATACAAGATAATAAATAATTAAAATAAAATAGAAAATTAGGAAAAATAGAAAGTGCATTCATTGATTTTGCGTTTAAGGTTTCAAAAGATGAGGCAAAACAACAAAAGTTAGCCACGATTCAAGCCTCAATTTTGGGATCGTGTGTCACGACCTCGGTTCGCCCTCTGTGAACCATTGTGACAGCACCAAGTCTCTACGATTAGGTAAGCCTAAATTGCGGAAAAGAAACCAAAATTCATGGAAGTAAACAACTTAAATAGATATAAGCAAAAAATAAAACAGTGGTTAAATGTGCTGCTCGGCATACACCATATTAAATTTTCAAAACCAATATATAAATCCAAGACCCGGAAACCCATGAATCACAAGCTAAGAAGTACTACATAGCTCTAACTCTAGAATGTCTAACAAGAACTGAAATACAAAATGGACTAATACTAAACAGTAGGAATAGAAAGAGACTCCTCGGTCTGCAGACGTGGCAGATATACCTCAAAGTCGCTATAGCAGTCGCCTAGCCTTAGGGGTGGTAGGACTGAGTCGAATTACCTAGATCTGCACATGAAAAATATATGCAGGAAGAGCATGAGTATACCACAGCGGTACTCAGTAAGTGTCAAGCCTAACCTCGGTTGGGTAGCGACGAGGAAGGTCCGGAACCTACTGAGGTTAAATAAGATACAGGATTTAATAGAAAATTAAACAATGTAATAAGTAATACAAGATATGAAGGTCAGCAACAACTACTATAAGGGAAAGTAACACAGTAAGAGAATACAGCTCAGCTCAAAAATAATAACTGGGGATCTCCCAGGATACCGTCCTGTAGCCTCCAAATATAATATCATATCCAGTGGAATCTCCCGGGTGCAGTCCCGTAGTCCAACTCATAAATGTGCAAAGGGATCTCCCAGATTGCAATTCCGTAGTCTCAAAGTAAACATACAGGGGAGCTCCCGGGATACCTTCCCGTAGTCCCAAAATAAACATGCAGGGGAGCTCCAGGGATACCGTCCTGTAGTCTCAAAGTAAAACACAGAGCAGGAACACAAGAATATTCAACAAAAGCTAGATTTCGTACTAAGTAAACATAAAAGTCTAGCCTAACATGCTTCACGTATTTCAATTAAGGCAAATTGAGCAAATAGGCAATCAAGTGTACTAAACATACATTTCTAAACTAACAATAGGCTAAATACGCAAGTAATAAAAATGAAGTAGGAGAGGGAAATCAATTGAAATACTTAAAGAAAAACCGGATTTTCAACAATTAGCTCAAGTACGCGCTCGTCACCTCACGTACGAGGAATTTCAATTACCACGATAATAATCCTAAGGGGAAAGGTACCCCACACAAGATTAGACAAGCCACTTACCTCGAACAAGTGCAAGTCAACCCGAAACCATGCCCTTGCCGCGAGTATCCGATTCCAAATGGCCCGAATCTATTAAATTCATTTGCATAATGTAAATAACACTTTAAGTAACTGATTCTATAATTAAATTCTAAGCTAATGCGCGAAATTAGGTAAAATGATCAAAATATCCCTCGGGCCTATGTCTCGTAATCGGGTAAAATTTATATTTCCGGAATCCTCACACTCTCATGAGTCTAACCGTATAAAATGTATCCAAATCCAAGGTCAAATCCCCAATCAAAACTCAATTTCTTGGCCTAAGAACTTTTTCCCAAATTTTCATACAAATTCCGAAATTAAATTATGAACTCATGTTTAGATTAATGGGTTATAAGTAAAAAGAAGTTTAGAATCAATACCCAATAGATATCTCTAAAACTCCCCCAAAATCTCGCTCAAATTCGAGCTCCCAAGCTTAAGTTTTGGCAAAAATGGCTAAACCCTCAATTTTGAAATCTTATATTCTGCCCAGACGCGTTCTTCTTCGCGAACGCGAGACTACTATCACGAACGCTATGCACAAACATCCTCCTAGCCAATTTCCTCTCTTGCGAATGCGACACCTTCCATGCGAACCCGAAGCTCAGCTTCCTAGAGCATCACGAACGCGATCCTCCCACGCAAACGCGTAGGCCAAACCTTCAGCTCTACTTCCCAACCCTTCGCGAAACCTGGATGCCTACAGTGAATGCGAAGCGCAACCTTCCCCCAGCCCCCGCCCTAGCCCCAGCTCCTCTTCGCAAACGCGAGACCTTGCTCGTGAACGCGAAGAAGGAAACCAGAACTGGGCTGCTGCAACTTTTCTGCAATTTCTCTATGTTCCAAAATGCCCCGTTAGGCATTCAAAACACACCCGAGGCCCCCGGGACCTCAACCAAAGGCACCAACATATCCTAAAACCTTATTCAAACTTGTTCCAACCTTCAAAATGCTCAAAACAACATCAAAGCACCTATTTCTTCAAGCTTAAGAATTCCAAAAATTCTAAAAATATGCTTTTGATCAAAAACCCAACAAAACAACATCCGAATGACCTAAAAATTTTCACACACATCCCAAATGACATAACAGAAAAACTACAACTCTCAAAATTCCATTCCAACCCTCGGATCAAAATTTCACTATGGAACCGGAGACTTCCAAAATTCAACTTTTTGTCATTTCAAGCCTAAATTAGCTACGGACCTCCAAAACACAATCCGACCACGCCCCTAAACCTAAAATCATCTAATGGAGCTAAAGGAACCATCATATTTTGCATTCCAAGGCTGTATTCATATTGTTCCGACTACGGTCAACTTTCCAACACTTGAGCTCTCATTTAGGGACTAAGTGTCCCAAAACTCTCTGAAACTCAAAACTGAACATCTTGGAAAATCAAAATAGTAGAATAAGCTTGGGAGGAGCAGTTAATATGGGATCAGGGTGTAAATTCCAAAAATGATCAGTCGGGTCGTTACAGCGTGCTAGTACAAAAAGTGTTACTAGTAGTTCATTCTACCAAGATCCGGTGAACCATAGATGATACAAGTTCAGATCTCTAAGGTCTTCTCTGGTTCAACATCCAAAGTGGCCGATATCTTGGTGCAATCTTTCAGAACCTTATTATCATCAGCTTCTATCATGGTCATAGACAGATTTTTCACCCCCACAGTGAGTTCATCTCCAATAGTTGCTTTAGTTGTCGACTTGGAAAATGTCTGATCCAACGGGGAAAAGGAAATGTCGACTTTCTTCAGCATTAATTCATTAGTTTCCAATCCATCAAATTTTTTCACATCATTTATAATCTCTCTGCGATAGAAAGTTGCTTCATCCAACCTTTCTATTATCGAGTAGTAAGAGTAAGTAGAGCGGTTGCCTTCATGAACTACAATTTTATGGTGATCCCATTCAAATTCCAGACTTTGATACAAGGTGCATGGAACTGCACCATCCATATGAATCCATGGACTACCCAACAACAGATGGTAGGTTGAGGAAATGTCCAATATTTGGAATTCAACGGGGAACTCCACATGTTCGATTAACAACTCCAAGCATATTTTCCCAATGGCGTCCCTTTGAACTCTATCAAATGCTCTAACTCTTATATCGCTTCCCTGAATTGCTTCTATGTTGACTCCCAACTCATTAAGTGTGTTGAGGGGACATATATCAAGTCCCGGACCTCCATCAATTAGTACTCGAGCAATGAACTTATTTCCATATTTAGTGGCAATATGCAATGCTTTCTCCAAAATCCTCGGGTGGCAACTCACTCTTGTGGAAAGAAACCTCATGAGTCGTGTTAGCCATTATGGAACTGCTTCTAGGGAGTGATTCTTCTTCAATTGGTGTTTTCTCTTGGATTATACTCTTCTCTTTATCTCAAATTTCAACAATAGTTCCTTCAAGATTCCAGTCTTCCTCAGTAAGTATCATGTTTACACTAGCATCGCCATGGTTTGGCAAAGGATTGTTGTGTACGTTACGCTGAACCCCAGTAAGTTGAATTACCCCTTCCTTGATCAAGGCTTCAACTTTGTTCTTAAGACCATAGCAATCCTCGGTATCGTGCCCCTAAACTCCAAAATGGATGCACAATGCTTTAAACCGTCAAACCACTTTAGGATAGGATTGGAGATATTCCCTTCAATGGGCTGTATCACACCTGCTGCCTTTAACCTTTCGAATAACTGAGCATATGGTTCAAATATTAATTTTTAATTGCGGGTATTCTTGATTTCGGGATTTGAACGAGGCCTAGGTGCGGTATGTGGGAGATTTTAGTTAACTAGAGTTTGGACGGATTGGTTAGATTATCGATATAGTCGTAGATTTTTGTGATTTTAGGGCCGGGGTTGGTAATAGCTTGATTAGGTATTATAGATAGAGTAAGGAGTTGGTGGAGCTTGGTAGGGTGTTTGGGAGGTTCTAGCATATTGGTAAGGGTAAAAGGGTTGGTATGGCTGGTTAAAGTAAGGAAGAGCTTGATTTGGCTCGCATCCTTGAATATTCATGATAGCAGATACATCATCTTTCTTCTTCCTCTTCCCATTGATAGAACCAGATTGAATTGCTTTGCTTGCAGCTTGAAACGCTGTGAGATCCTGGATTCTTCTTGATTTGATCCCTTCTTCTAAGGCTTCTCCCATTTTGGCAACTTCAGTGAACTTTTATCCCATCATGCTTATCATTTTCTCATAATATATGGTGCCACCTTGGCATTCAATGAAGGTGGTGATAATTTCACTTTCACTCATATGGGGTTGAACTCTAGATACTTCTGACCTCCAACGTAACGCATACTTGCGGAACGTCTCAATTGACTTATTTGTTATCTTAATCAGGTAGCACCTATCTGGTACGATGTCGGTGTTGAAACTAAATCGATCCATAAATTCTTGTGCCATATCATTCCACCTAAGCCACTTACGGGGATACTGTTGTGTATAACAAGTGAGTGCTTCACCAGATAAACTTCTTATGAACAACTTCATTCTTATATTCTCATCTCTCCCTACTCCTACTAGTTTGTCACAATAAGCTCTCAAAAGTGTAAGTGGATTACCCTTTTCGTCGAATGTATCAAAATTTTGTGGCTTGTACCCTATAAGCAAGTCAACATCAAGGTAAACACACAAATCCTCATATTCAACGCTTTTGCTTCCCCTAGAAGTTTGGAGGTTTCTCATTACTTCCTTAAGACTACGAATCCCCTTTGCTAACATATCATCCGCCTTTGCATTTGCATCCTTCTCCATTTTTTCATTTTGATCTACCTCGGGTTGGAACTTGATCGATATTGGGTTAGTAAAGGTGTGAGCTTCCACTGCATATACCGGAGGAACACTTTGCATATTAGGAATAGAAATATGTGCCCCTGATATATGTTGGGTTACTCGATAACCTTGAATGGTAGGGGTATTTTGGACTGGAGATTGTAGAGGGTTATAAAGAGTATTGACATGTGGCTGAATTGGTGGGTTTGTAGGAGCGTGAAGTGTTGATAACTGGTTGACTTTGTGGATTCACGGGCTGTGGGTTTAGGGTAGGTACATATGGAGTGTTCGTAGATAGTGGACTTTGTGGATTCGCTAGAGTGACTGATGGTAGATTGGTAGGTGGAGGATCTTGTAGGGGAAAAGTGTTCTGAAACTGGTGAATCAAGGGAGGGAAAGCGAGGTGGGTTTGGCATGGTATTTATGGGTCCAGGAGATGGACTATAAAGTGTGATAGCCAAATTGGTCAAGTCCTTCATTTGATTCAGTTCTCCTCGTAGATCCTCAATCTCTTATTATAAACGAGCAATGTGTTCATCGTGTTGAGTGATAGTTGTATCTTCAAAAGTCTAGGAAAGGTTATTTGGATTCACAACATTTCCCAAACCAGTTGGATCAGATGCAGAGGTATCAGACATAGCAGTTCATCTTCCTTGGATGGCCCAACTACGTTGAGGTAATGCTGACATTTTTTACCTCGTGAAGTAGGGGTGGCCAGCCAGTTCAGTAGTAAACACGAATCAACCTTGGGGAAAAATAAAAACCTTTTGTAAAAGAAATACAGACAGTATTAGTAAGTGGTGATTAAATTTCAAAGAAAATATATCACATAACAAACAAGTCACATAGTGTATAATACGAACAAATCAAATATTGATAGCGTATCTAGTATGCACGGGACCTCTTTGTTCCAGAGGTTGGTCTAGCAAAAATTTGAACTATAAACACACTATTATATGTCATCCCAGTCCCCCTTAAGGAGTAATAGTCTACATAATCAATATGTTATCATTTAAACAATGCACATAGAATATGAATAGCAATCACTCGGGGTTATAAACTCACTTGGACATTTGGACAAGGGTGACTAATGGACTTAATACACCTAGGGTATTAAGCCTCCTGAGTTTACGTGATGCATGTCCCTAAGAAGGGTTTTGGTTTATCTCTATCCTAGGTCGACTAAGAGTAGGTTTTTCTAGATTGGTCTTCTCTCAAGCGGACAACATGAGAGTGGAAAGCTCGTGTTTGTCGATTGCATCGCTGATCGACTTACCCACAAACTTTCCTCTAAAAGGCATTTTTGAAAAGTGCATGGCTGTAAATCATATAACCGCTAGGTGTGTGCATAGTGTGAGTTTTCCAAGAGTGGAAGAAGTGAAACGCAATGACAATTTATATAAAAGCAGTAACACATAGGCATTTTATATCAAATAAAACAGTCATGCCATGTGAAACAAATTAAAGTCAAAGTAAGCACAAAAGCCTTAATTAAATTAAGTCTGTTATGGTTAGAACCTAAGTCCTCAGCAAAGTTGTCATGCTGTTATACCCCATTTTAAACTGGTTTAACTAAGGTACAATATATAGGCAATTCCGTGTTTGATTAAAGTTAAAGAGCCGCCACCTAATTAATTATGGTGAATTAGGATGCCTAAATTGATCAAAGTAATTTACTAAAGTATAACTCTGTTAATGATCTACTTAACCTAAAGTTTCTAGGTAAAGGTTCAATTAATCTAAAAGGAAGATTTTTAAGGAACCCTTTTAATATCCATTTTAAAATGGTTAACTGACCGGACTAAAATAGTTAACTAAGTTTACATGTAAAAACTCTTTTTGTTTGTATGTTAAGAACATTGATTTGGACTTGTTCGCCTTTTTGAAAATATATTTTGATTTAATTGGATAAAGACTAAAAAACGTGACCTAACACATCATTTGGATTCATTGGAAACCTAATAGAAAAATCCCTTTAAGTTAGAAATATTAAGAAAACTAAGGCATAAAATAAAGCAAAGAAGTGGACGTTATGGTGAGAACTAACTACTTTTAAACTCCTAATATAGATAAAACTTTCTATTGTGTGTACTGCATAAAGTCGGTGTATCTATTTCTATTATTAATTAGAGACAACTACTTCATAAATGGACAAATAAAAGTTAATTATTGCATAATATGTCCAGGTTCAACACAACTGAAATAACAAAATATGAATAGCAATAGTAGTTAAAATATAAATGATAAAAAATAAAATAATTAAGAGCCATGTCAGCTCCCCAAAAGATTTTATCTTCTGTATTTTTGCTGCCTAGACGATGTAAAAGTTGTAAAAGATGAGGGTGTGCAATCTTAGTGGGGTCGACATCATTATTTGAAGAAAATTTGATAGTTAAAGATCACTTTTGATCATCTTAGGAAAGAAAAAAGATAAGTCTTTCTTTTTTAATTGAATCATCAACGATTTCAATGATCTGGTCTCAAAGTAAAACTCTTCAACTCCGGTGTTCATGTAATTAAAAAAAAGAGCAAAACGATTAGAAGAGAGACATCTACATCACAAATGTGCGTAGAAAATATCTAAAAGGAAAGTCATATTGTTATCTAATTTGTATTGTTTTTAAGCAACACCATTCACACTAATAGATTAAGGCTACATTATATTGTCACGACCCAAGCTGGAGGGTCATGACTAGCACCTGGCCATACTTGTCGAGCACCAATGTACATTTTATCTATCCTTCTTTATTATCTTTTAGGGCAGACGAGATCAAAATAGTAGACATGGATCATGGAGAACTAACAATAAAAGATAATGGCATGAACATACATAACATAAGATGACTAGACAATCAAGAAACTATATATAAGGTACGAGCTATCACGCTACCATGAAAGACTATGCAAGAAAAACCAACCGACAAGGCATACCATGCTATACATGAGTCGACACCTGTCTATGAGCCTCTAAAGGAACATAAGTGCTGCAATATTGCCAGAACAGGGCCCCAACATACCCATAATCTCTATAACAAAAATGCATACTAAGACCACGGAAAGTCCGAAGAAGGGACCTCGCCACTCACCGCTGAACTAGACAGCCTACTGTGGTGGGGGAGCTGCGCTTGCCTGTCTATCAGGACCTGCAGCACGACATGCAGCGTCCACAAATAAAAGGACGTCAATACAAATAAAGTACCGAGTATGTAAGGTGGGGAACCATGAGTATGAACAGTAATGTAAGCAGGGATAGAGAATATACAACAACATTTGGATACCTTTGAGGGCTACTGACATGAAATGCATGATACATATGTGTGTGTGTGTGTGTGTGTGTGTATATATATATATATAAACTTTTAAAACATACGCCTCTCTGAGCATCATCATCATCATATCTTACCCGGCCATAATAGGCTCGGTAAAAATGTACCCGGCCATCATAAGGCTCGGTAGAATCGTACCCGGCCATGTGGAGCTCGGTAAAATCCAACTGAGCAGTGGTTGCACAATAGGTGTCATATCCGGCTAACTATAACACGGCTCAGTAGAATAAAATAAATACATATATATAATGCATGCTCGACTCATGGAATCACGTTCTAAACCTTTGGAGTGATGTAAGGTTGGTATCCTCTATACACGTTATTAGGACTAACTCTTCACTATGAACCTTATAAGAATCAGTAAGTACCAACAACATTGATAACATAATAAAAATAGAAGCAACATCAACACCAATCGTTCCATAAGAGGGGAAACAATGTAAGTACTACTAGCTTCTAAGAGTACAGTATCTTTGAAAGCTCATTCATTACATTATGTACAAGCGGAGTCATGCAAAATAAGGAAAGGGATAGCCTCACATACCTTGTATATACTTCCCAACCTCAAGCTATGCAAATTTCACGACTCCTTAGTCTACAATAAGAGAAATGGCACTATCGTTAACGTTTAAGCGTCATAACTATTATGTACCGACCACGGCCTATTTTATAATGAAACGGACAATACCTTCCCTATTTATATGACTTCCCACAAGTGAAAAAATCACCATAAATCCCAAACAACATCAATGTTAATCATATTGAGCCTGCTAAAACAGTCCACCAACCGATAACATTACTACCAAGCCTTTTGATATATATTTTGCAAGTTCTAGTTTCAATGACTTAGCCGCAACTTGGATAATCTTAAATACATGTAGAGTAAGAGGTTCCTTACCTTTAAACAGAAAGAACAACTCCAATTTGACCTTAGTTCTCGACGAAATATCCCTCCAATGCTGCCACAAGAACAAAGAAGCAAAACTAGCAATCAATTAGGATTTTTCGGCACTAGAATCACTTTAGAAGGCTTGAAATTATCTAAGGTTGATATTAAGAACTTGAGGGAGTATTTATAGAACATAAACCCTTTAAAACAACCTCCCACACGAGTTGGAACAACACAAAAATGAGCAACAATAAGAAGAACATGAAACTTACTAACGCCACGGGATTCCCGATACTTGATTTATGTTGTTTGCCCTTTGCTTAGGTCTTGAATCTTGAGAAAACCTTAAGATGGTCTTTCTAGGGTTATAAAGTCTTAATATAGTGAGAAAAATTATTTAAAACGTGTTGGAGGCATCATATATATATATATATCCAAATGTCTTAAACCGCCTAAGTGGACCCCATAGAGTGGTGCTTGGCGCAGTCTCATAAAAATGCTAATATCTCTCTACAATAAGATTGTATCGACGAACATTTTAATGCGTTGGGAACTAGACTCATATATATTCAATTTGGTGGGTAGATCACCTCATAATTCTAAGTAAATTGGGAGAAAATCTTAGTAACATTTGACCTAATGTTTAAGTAAAACTATGAACCTAAGTTGCGACAACTCTTGTTAAATTTTGTTTCATAGCTCGTTTGACTTCAAGACTATGATACGGATATTATAAGATTCAAATACCTTAAAGTATGACCTCTTGAGAATATTAAGCACCCCTAGGTTTACCCAAGAATACGAGTTACAACATCCTTGATTCGTTTAACTTCTAATACTTGTTAATCACCCTTATACACTCTTGTATCATTAAAGATCAATAAGATTAAATCCTTATCATTTCAAAGTCCCTTATTAGATTTACGTCCACTAACTTATAGCATGAGCTAACATACGTAAATATAGTTTGTAACATATATGTACTCAATATTCCAAGTAGGACTCATAATAAACATAAAAGGGTTTTGAGAAATTTCATCTAACAATTCATACGAAAATACAAAAATATGTAACTCTTTGTTTCCTTATAAACAAGTTTATTAACAATCCTTCATTAGCCAAGTTTAAACAATTAAAGGTAGCATATAGACTCAAGCGCGGAAGACAAAAAAGTAAGAAAATAAGTCATGGTATCTTGGAATCGTTATCATAAAGTAGTATGTATTCATTTTCAATATGATAGTCGGAAAACAAAGAGAATATAATTCGTTAAGCTTTTCTTAGTTACTGGTTTATAAGAGTTCCTTATAAAAGGCATAACGGCAAGATCTCTAAAGTAGAGAAAGACTCCAATACAATATTGGGTACATTAATTTCAGCTATACTTAGATTACACATGATACTTGATTAGCACTTAAATCTTCTAAGACATATTCTCTATTACTCAAAAGGGTATATTGTTCTGTCATCAAAACTTCCTACAAATTAATCTAAGTAAATCTTAAAAGCATTTGATATACCTCTAGAAAAAATAAACACTGTCAAGAACGCTCTAAACATGGTACATAGCAAGTATTCCAGTTCATCCTTAGTCCTAAAGCTAAAGAAAAATAACACATCGATACATACTCATTTAATTTTCACGTTAAATAGTTGTTTCCTATAAGAATTAATTCTTATACATACGGATATTATCATTAAGTCATAGTGGATAATAACAGGATTTGGTCACAAAATTTCTGGAAGACAAATCAGGATATAAAAGTTCCTAATACATAATTTTTATTATTTATCTAATTTTACTAGCACATATATGACTATGAACAAAGAAAATATAAGACATGAATTTCTAGGCAAATACAAAGTATAAGCGGAAAAGCAAAATCAAAAGAGGATACGATTTTTTTATCTTTTGTTGGACATAGAACTCAGGGCGTCGATCTCGAATCTACTCTCTCGTTATGAACAGATCCGAACCTCGAGTCGAATGAGCTCGAATACCTCTATTACGGCCAAAGTTGGCCGAGACAGAAAAGAAAATATTTTGTCTTTGAGACTCTTGCGAGTTTCAGAGACTATAACATTAGTGAGAGTGACAGAGTAGTAGTGACTTTCTAGTTCATGTGTCTAGTGTAGGCTGCTCCAGGGTGTCCAGAAGTAGTCCGATATGCAAGTATTTATAATGAAAAATATAGGATTTCCTCTTGAGCGGAAATTATTGATTTGATTTTGAATTTATGGTCAAAAGAGTCATTCCAATCCGAACGTTTGAGACCTTCACGTGATTTGCTTCAGAAAGCACTCGAATTGAGAGATTTGCTTTGGCTTAAAAGGATTAAAGTGTAACAGATTATCACTTCGGGGAAGAAAACAAAGAATTGCTTCGAGAAAAGAGAGATAGTAAGAATCCTTGTACGAAAATAGAGTGGACAAATCTCTACCATTGCTGAAGAGCTGAAAATTGCCAAAAATGGAATAAAGCGTAATTGATGGTCTAGTAGGGTTTATAATTGGTTGGGCTCATTATTTGGGTTAATTTGGAGTGGTTTATTATTGCTAAATGGATCAATTTTAATCAGATGAGTGGACTGGCTAATGGAGACGTTTGGGCTTCGTTCATCTGGGCCGATTTGTGGTGAGCAGGTTCTTTTGTGCTGAATTATGAAAGAGCTATTTGGACTTTTTTACCAAATTGGCCGAATAGGGATCAAATAAATGAGCTTAAAGTGCTGGACCCTTTTTCCTTTCTTCTTTGATCTTTTCTTTGGGATTCTAGCTTGAATTAAGTTAAACTCTTTATTTTATAATAATAATAACAACAACAACAACAACAACAATAATAATAGTAATAATTGTAATAAAAAATAGTAGTAAAATAGCGTATTCAGCTTATTAGTAATTTATAAGATCAAGAAAATTAATTAGAAGAAAGGAAGGATAAAATTGGATGTCAACATGTCTCATGTGCCTTCAAATTTAATGTTATCTTGTCTATGTGCCTTTGGCTTATAGTTGCTGATAGCTATAGCCTTAAGAACTGAGTGTGTGGACTTACAGCTTTCATAACCAATTCAGTGAGTAGTTGTTTGGTTAAGTTGTTCATCTGCCTCTATTGAGTGGGTAAATTCTCCATTTCTGCTTGGTATGGGTCTATATATGAGTTTGAAGCTTGTAATTAGCATACTCTAATACTTGAGTCGAGTTTGGGACTAGGTTTGCTGCTAGTGCGAAGAATAAGCTTGTTGAAGGCCCAGACAGTACTGGGTTATCTCCTTTTGGGCCTTCTCTATTTGTGGGGCCTGTAGTTATTTCAATGCTGTAATATTAGGGCTTATTTTCTTTACTTCTGGGCCTGTAATAATTTGTAAACTGAATGATGGGGAGATTAATTAAAAATGGGGCTGGGGTATTCTGATACTTGCATGAAAGGGTAGAGAATATGTCTATAGGGTCTATGTGCTCTATTTGTTGTAGCATATTTTATTTCTGTACACTGATAGACATCACGCTTATAGGAGTCACGCACAAACTTCACTTAACTTGTCAAAACATTTTAGTTCTGATATCTGCCACACATGTTCCCATGTCTATTATTCAACATTCTTAGATAACATTTCTATAAGGCGCAACAATGCAATATTTTTCACTTACCTAAATACCGTGCTTATATGACCTCAAATAATCAATCTAGCAATTGCTTAAGTTACTTTTAGTATACTACTCATCTAGATACCATGGCTATAGGGTTTTAATACTCTAATCGACTGTTCTCATTATTTTCTATTACACTGTCTCCTGTTTAAGATGCATGCCTATAAAACCAGCATTAGTAATTCAGAACTATGATTGTTTTCACTAACTTTTTTACGCAAAATGATTAGATATCATGTTTATAGGACTTGAAACACTCAATTTTCCTATGCTTTAATTCATAAATTATTGCACTGTCCATGTATTACTGAAATCCAAAATCACTTAGAAATCATGCCCGTAGGATTTACAACGTTTTAAATTTGTCTGAATGTTGCTCATACACAATACTGGAAATCAGAATCACATAGAGATCCTGTCTATAGGTCTTGAATAATTTAACATGTCTTAACTCCAAACATGCCTATCTATAGCTACTTGTTTAAATAATTTAAACATCGCTAGTATAAGCTATAACTTGTCTGCCTAATTGACAACGCACATACGTGTCTATATAAGGAGGTGAATCTGAGCCTTTGGTATTGATTATGTGCAATCCTATTTTTTTGAATGCATGATTAATATTATCATTTTTTAGCAACCTAATTAAGTCTAGAACCACCCAAATAGAGGTCCAAAGTCTTCTCGACCATAGGCATGGGACGGGTAATGCACGCGTAGAATATGACTCAGAATCGAATTAGAGCGTCTTTAAGTAAGCAACTTTAACATAGTAATCGAGTAGCAGTAGATGAAAGTTTGTGTCCACTAAATAATATGAGCAGCCCCTACTCTAAGGGAGTTGTGATGTATTATTTATATTGCACAGAATGACCCTTTAGGCTAAAAAAACAAAGGCCCCCTCCCCGTTCCTTTATATACTTTCCATTCACACTTAGTCATTTGACATATACCAATGTATTTGCACCCTTGTAATCATTAAGGAATTGTATTAACTCCCATGTGTTATGATAAAACTTTTTGACTTCTATATTTTCTTTTATTTATTTGATCACCTAGCCTAATTACATAATCCACATAGTTTAAATTTTCTCTGGGACCCACAATCGTGGACCTCGAAGAGTGACTAACACATTATCTTTGAGATAATTTGAGCCCTTATCCAATCATTAAGTGGCGACTCTTCTCTTTTAATACCTCCTTTAGAAAAGTTATCACACATCGAAACCCGCTTTCACGAGAAAACGGGGTGCGACAGACATCCAATTAAAAGTAGTTAGCAAAATCAGCTAATTAATTTGCTGAGAAGATTAACATGGCTTTGATGGTTAATACAAATAGTTTTATTCTCGATCAAAATTTTTATAGTTGATGCAACAACCTTTTAACATCATTATTTCTCGGATGGAAAGGGCATATGTACAGCACACACATTTATCAGCCTTTGTGATACATGATAAGCATGAATAAAAATTTATTTATAAGCTCCATTACTTACCAAATAAATCATATTACTTGTTCTCAATCACTCATCTTTTGTGCTGCTTACTTCACTTGTGTTCTGTTCACTCATATATATGCCTGCAAGTTTATATGTTGAAAGTATTATATAATTTTACTAAATACATATGCACATGATTATAGGCATAATTATGGATCGGGTTGGTTTGGTGTTTATTAAAACCAAACCAACTATATCGGTTTGGATTGATGCGATTTTATCGGATTTTTCAGATTTTTTTTGTTAATATGAATATTATTTCAATATCAGTTTGTTAAAGTTGTTGATAAAGTTTTGATAAGTGAATCTATGTTCAGTAAAAACTTAAAACTTAAAACTAACAAACATATGTGTTTACCCTAAAGAAATGGATAACAATTGAATTTATATGCAGTTTTAATGATACGCGATATAACTAGGCACAAATTAAGAAGATAAATCAATATTGAAATTGATGATAAAGGAATATATGCAAACCACACGAATTGAATAGCCTTGGACCTCGAGTTTAATCACCTTTGAACCAAAAGATATTTCAACTAACATATGAACAGAGTAACAAGATAATAAAATAGCAGTATATTGCTTTGTATTGCGTAAATATGATGTGTATTACAAATTATCATATACCCTTTATATAGTAGGTGAGTCCTACTCTTGATACAGTTTTGAGGTAAGAAATCTCATGATTAGGAAATTAATTGGCCTCTTCTTGATACGTGCTAGATCTGCCGTGATCCTCGACTGATTGCGAATATTTTGGCTTTCCGTTATTTGGCTTGGTAAGTTTTTCTCAATCTTGATCGATCTCAATCTTGATCAGTCTCTGGGTCATAATCTCGACGATCTAATTTACAACCATGGTTCGATATAATACGAGGTCGAATCTTAACCTATCATGTTCCATTCTCGATTAGTCATGTAATGGGCTATCCTGGTTTTGACCGTATACAAATAGTCCTCTCGTTTCTCAGATAGAAGACAATGAGAAACGATATGAACTATCGAATCCCATCTCGATGGTCCATGGCATAAGTGACGAACATCACTGATGCACCTGACTATAACATAAGCAACAAATGGATATCGAAACGTCCCGTTGATCCAGTTACCAAGCTATTAAATGCATGTCAGTTATTGGTCGACCACTATGTGTTTTGAACCATCACCAACAAGCTATAAGTACTCTAACCTTCCTATATTCAAATTGTACGTTCAAAGTTCCTCATATTCTTATTTCTTTTCGAAAATCCCTTTGCTTTGTAACTCTTGTACCCAAATATCTTGAACTTTTAGCAAACCGTATTCCATATTAATTCCATTTTCTTATGTTCTACAATGGTAAAAACTTTTAAGACTGTACTGCAAAAGGAGTCTGCCTCCTCATCACGGCCTTCTGGCAACAGAATAGCGGCAGAACATCACCTTAAGGAATTCATTCTTGCAGGGTGCCCTACTATTGCTGATTTTAAGATTGAAAAGATCTCCTCGGTACCGGGTCAATGTGAACCGGTCTCGAGGTATATATGCACAATTACTTATCATCTCCTTACCAAGTTTAAACAAGATTGCAACTGGGTCGATAAGCATGTGGAGGTACCTTCGCCCGAGGAATCGGTCACTACCCACGTGGAGGATTTTCTAAGTGTTTACACTTACCCCTTCACGTTGGGTCCCTTAGACCCTATTATCATGGCCTTCTGACTCATAGTGATCGTTTATCAAAGAATGTCTGATTGGTGCCTTCTCTCCAACAACTGCTTCAATTAATGTTAAGTCTGACTACGCCCGCTGATAGATCAGGTGAGCCAGCCATGATCACTAAACTCACCAAACCAGCAGCAGGCTAATGGAAAAAAATCCTTCTTTTTACCCTGCCTGACGCTCCCGGGAACAAATCCAGTGGAGACGGGGTGGGGCCTGTAGCTCAGAGGATTAGAGCACGTGGCTACGAACCACGGTGTCGGGGGTTCGAATCCCTCCTCGCCCATAACCGGCTATGTGACCTTTGGCCAGATCCGCCTTTCTTCTGGAGAATAGTAATTCCCCTTCGATTTTTTGTAAGCAAAATCAAGGATGTCCCTTTACCCTAGCTCACCTTATGTGCCTTTACAGTCCTCGAATCTATCAAAGAGGGATGATCAAGCTTACTCGCCAGGCCAGCAAGGCCATGTTCTTGCGTATAGACGAGGCTCGGGACCGAGGTCGGATGGGCTGATTGTCTAAATATATACTTCGGACCTGATCCCTTTCGAAGACATGTCGTTTCCTGAGAAATTGAACATGAATCGTAAGTAGTACTTCGCCTTGAATGTTAAATCTTACTATTTTACCTCTTATCTTCTTCCTTGTCGATGTTTTTAATGTTGCAGTTGTGGCCTAGGTGTCGGACGTAGTTCCTAAAATCAAGGTATGGGTCGAGGGCCTTGTGTCACAGAGACCATATTCTAAGCGTACTTGGATGGAGTTATTGAAGGGTCGATGGGAGTCCCGTAACCATGGTAAGTTTTCTCCTCTGATTCAATACTGTTTGATTTTCTCCTTGCACTATGGAATTTTTCTCTGCTCTATTTTCTTTTGTAGGTCTCCCCAAAGATGTTGTTATAAGGCCTCTATTCGGTGATGGGGATATGTCTCTCGAACCCCCTGCTCCAAAGAAGGGTGATGAAAAGAAGAGGAAAAGGGCCCCGAGTTTGCCGAACTTAGAAAAGAAGAAACCTAAGAAGAGGTCGCGCAAGCCCTGGGGAAGCACCGACACTCTATCCTCGAGCTCAATCTGCCAATTAAGGGGCGAGTCTGAAAAAGAAGAGAAATCACAGTTGGTGGCCCGCGTACGGGAAGGTGTGGTGGTATAAAGGTCCTCTAAATCGGAGGATACCAAATTAGACCGTCCCAATATGAGGAGGTCGATGAGGGAGTCTTAGACGAAGCTCCCGAACCAGAAGGCGTTGAGGCCACACCTCCCCAAGCTAGGGGGTCGAGAGAGAGAATGAGGGAAATGCTTCTTGAGTAGAGGAAAGTTTCCCGAGAGACAAGCTTGGGGAGATCGACATTATTGGGTCCCCTCAGATTTCAGACGCCATGATTCGCGATGCCAATATGTTAGAAAGTCGTTCTTACGAAGGGTCTCAGGCGGCAATTGATATCTATCATTTTTTGGACAGATTTGATCCCACTGCCTTTGAGGACGTCATTGAGCTCGGAGACTTGCCGATACAAAAGAAAGTACCATCGCCGAGAGCCAGTAGGTCTTTTTTGAGCCCAAAATTATTGAACCGGTTCCCAGACCCGAGCGTCGATCTGGACCAAAGATGGCCAATAGTTTTCTCTATCCCGGAGGATGCTTGGGTTTTCTCTGCCCCTATGGGGGTCGCTAGCTAACTTCGGTGCTTGGTTACCGAAGAAGGACATGCGGTGATGGACAAGGTGGAAGTCCCCATGCATATTCAATGACGCCCAACAAGCATTAAATCGGGTAACTTTCTGTTTCTTTCTTCTCATATATTAGAAATTTAAAGTGGTAAATAACCATAAGACCTTCCCTTATGATTTTAGGCTTTAGTGTTTCATCATGAGACTTTCCTTCGATACCGAGAGGAATTAACACACCATGAGACCAAGGTTTGGGACTTCACTGAGAAAAGTGACACCTACAAGCTTCTTAGTAAGAAGTTTCAGGACGATTTAGTAACGGCTTGAAATGAGCATGCCGAGATGGCCAAGCAGGTATTTCGAGTGCTTCATAATAGTGAAGACAAATCAAAGATAGTGAGTAACGATCCGATCATGCAGGTCCGGCAAAGGCGTGAACAGATGGGGGAGCTTCAGGCACAGGTTGATACAATTCAAGATGAGGCTGAGGAGTTCAAGAAAAATATGGACGTCTTAGCCTCGAAAAGGGAAGATTCTAAAGAACAACTGGAGTCAGCGAGACCTAGCTTTAAGCTGCAAAAGAGAAGGCCATGGTGTAGGTAAAGAAAATAGATGAGCTTCAATGCCAATTGGACTTAGCTATTTCTGATAAGGCAAACTTGTCCAATGAACTCATGGCATCCAAATCTAAGGTGGCCGTGGACAATACCAAAGTCGATGCTAAAGTGGCCCAATTCAATGACGACGTCGAGGGCATCCAGGCGCAGGCCAAAAGTAGGGTGGATCATGCAAGGTGGCAAGCTCAAAGGGAAGCCCTCGAGGGATTCCATGCTTAGAACTTCGATATACTGGCTGAACTCGAGAATACCAAAGCAGAAGAAGCCAGAGCCCAGAAGATGGCCTTTCCCGAGGAAGATTCCGAGAGTTTAAGCGAGTTTGAAGGTGGAGAAGATCCCGAGGGCAGAGATGCTACCTCCGATAAAGACCAGACCACTTAGGCCTTTATATTTTTTGCTTTCGTTTGCATCTTTTTCTGGCTATTTCGGCCATTTTAAATTTTTTAATTAAGCCATTCTAGCCTCTGTAAAAGATTATGGGTAAATACATACAAGGCTTTTTTTTTTCCTTTTTGGATTTCAAATTTTTCCTTTGCTTTATACTTGTTTTCACAAAGGTCGGAATGCCTTACATAAAATAGCTTAGGTTTGGTAAGTTCAAACTAACCCTGCCTTTATATATTTTTTTTTGTGTCATCTTGGAGGTTCGGTATTACCGGGAACCTTCTCCCAAAGTAAGTAACTCATATTATAGTTTGCTGATGGTAGCCTTTAAAATTGTTTATGAAAATTTCAAAGGCCTATTTTTCGTTACGATTCTCGGACGTCTTCGAGACGTGTCAATATGATCATAGCCTTTTAATTCGGACGTAGCCAAGTGAGCTTGCTTTTTTGAGTTATCCAGGCTTGCCCAAGATAACAGTCCCCGAGTGGGTATGGTCGTGGCCTTTAAAAGTCGGGGGCTGCGTAAGAGGTCTTATGCCCCTGATGATTAATAGTTCGATCTGGTCGAGTTTGTTTTTTAAACGGCAGTCTCCAAGTGAAGGAGTGATCATCCGAACTATGGTTATAATCAAACCTTGAGCTTGCTTCCTTACAATATTGAAAGTACAAAATTGTAAAAAGGATATTTTTCTAAGACATAAGGTAATTTCAAGGAAAGTACTTCTCTTTATTCTTGTGAAAAATAGTTATACACACGTACATGTTTTATGCCAGTGCTTGAGCAACCTGTGTGGGCACAGTTCGTTTGATTGTTTGGCCATTACAGCAAATCTTACCTATCAAGACCCTTCTATTACAAATTAATTTCCTCACAAAAATTCGATATCCAAGGGTAACGGCCCCAATATTCGAGGTTGATTGCAGAGGAACCTCATATACTGTTAGTGCTATCTTTGACATCGATTCGTGATCGGCATGTTGATTCTAATTATCATGATCCACTGTTGTCTTGTTAACAACCTTGCCAAAAACCCCAACTGGTAGAAAAATGGTTTAAGGGAAAAAGAGTGCAACACGTGTTTTCAGACCTAAAGACTTTGTGTCGCTCCTTCTCGACCACCTACAAGTGTTAGTCCGAAAATAAAAAGAAGTGAAATGGGGTCGTACCTTAGAAATAATATCACTTTAGGTGAGTTATGTTCCAATTGTTCAATAGTTGTTCGTCGTTTGTCATTTCGAGCTTATAGGATCCTTTCGGTGTGACCTCGAGAATCTGGTATGGTTCTTCCCAGTTCGGACCAAATTTCCCTTCGTTAGGATTCCAGGTGCTTAGTGTAACCTTCCTTTGTACTAAGTCCCCGACATTGAAGTATTAAAGGTTGGCTCTTTGATAGTAATACCTCTTGATCTATTACTTTTAGGAGTCCAATCAAACAAGGGCGGCTTCATGCCTTTCATCTAATAGCTTCAGGCTCGTATTCATGGTCTCGTCATTTGATTCCTTTGTTGCACATCAAAATCTGATACTCAGCTCCCCAACTTCAACTAGTAGTAGAGCTTCGGCACCATAAACCAATGAAAATAGGGTAACCCCGATACTGGATTTCGAAGTTGTGCAATATGCCCAAAGAACTTAGGGAAGGATCTCTTTCCATTTTCCCTTAGCGTCAGTCAACCTTTTCTTAAGGCTTTGGATTATGGTTTTGTTGTTCAATTAGGCTTTTTTGTTCCCACTAGGGTGATAAGGTATCGATAAAATCCTTTTAATTTTATGATGTTCGAGAAATTTGGTCACTTTACTACCGATAAATTGTTTTTGTTATCACATACAATTTCAGACGGTATCCCGAACCGACATATGATGTGGTTCCAAATGAAGTCGATGAATTCCTTCTCCCTTACCTTCTTGTATGTCTGTGCTTCAACCCACTTAGAAAAATATTCAGTCATAATTTGGACAAATTGAGTCTTACCTTGTGCAAATGGAAGAGGGTCGACGATGTGCATCCCCCACTTCATGAATGGACATGGCGATAAGACCGAATACAACAACTCCTCGACTTGGTGAATCATCGGAGCATACCTTTTGAACTTGTGACATTTTTGTACGTACTCTTTCACATCCGTTTCCATGTCTATCTAGTAATAACCGGCTTTGATCACCTTTTGAACCAATGATTTGGCGCCTGAATGATTACTGCAAGTGTCATCGTGAACTTCCCTCAGAATATATTCGGTGTATCCCGATCCTAAACATATTGCTATTGGTCCATCAAACATTCTCCTGAACAAGGTTAAATCCTTAGACAAGCTAAATTGGGCTGCCTTTGTGCGCAAGGCCCTCGGTTCTTTATGATCTGAGGGAAGTTTCCCGATCTTCAAATACTCTACATATTTATTTCTCCGATCCCAGGTTAAGCTAGTGGAGTTTATTTCGGCGTGAGATCCCTATACTACCAACCTCATTAGTTGTACGACTGTCCCCGAGTTGAGCTCGTCGTCTTCGACCGACGATCCTAAGTTTGCAAGGGCATCGGCCTAACTATTTTGATCTCGGGCACGTGCTACTAAGTCCACTCATTGGACCGATGTAACGTTACATGTAACTTATCTAGGAACCTTTGTATTCATTCTTCTCTTACTTCGAACATTCTATTCACTTGGTTTACTACAAGAAGGGAGTCACACTTAGCTTCGATCCCCTCCGCCCCCAAGCCTTTGGCTAGTTTGAGACCTGCAATCATGGCATCATATTCGGCCTTGTTGTAAGTCAATTTTATAGTTCTAATAGATTGTCTAGATATATTGCCTGTGGATGGCTTCAGTACGATGCCAAGTCCGGACTATTTTACTTTCGAGGTACCGTACGTAAAGAGGGTCCAGATTCCCGAAGACGTTCTCGAGTTTACCAACAACTCTTTTTTGACTTTGGGAATTAGGGCTAGTGTAAAGTCGGCCATGAAATCTACCAAAATTTGAGATTTAATGGTTGTTCGGGGTTAATATTCGATATCGTAACCACTGATTTATACGGCCCATTTGGCTAATCGTCCTGAGAGTTTGGGTTTATGCATTATATTTCGTAAAGGGTAGGTTTTCATAACACATATAGGATGGCATTGAAAATATGGTTTCAGTTTTCTAAAGGTAATTAGAAAGGAAAGTGCTAATATTTCTAGGTGAAGATATCTAGTTTCGGCCTCACCTAAGGTCCTGGTAACATAATAAATTAGAAATTGCGTACCTTGTTTTTCTCGGACTAGGACTCCACGTACCGCTATTTTTGGATACTGCTAGATACAAGTATAGTTGTTCGTCTTCCCTCAACGTGTAAAGCAATGGCGGGATTGATAAATATCACTTAAGTTCTTCTAAAGCCTGTTGGTATTCTGGAGTCCATATAAAGTTGTTTTTCTGCTTCAGCAACGAGAAAAATCGATGGCTTTTATCAGAAGACCTCGAGATGAATCGCCCCAGTGCTGCAATGCACCCGGTTAGCCTTTATACGGGCTTGCCATTATCCACTACTGTGATATCCTTTATAGCTTTGATCTTGTCGGGGTTGATCTCGATTGTTCGGTTGGATACCATGAACCCAAGGAATTTACCTGATCTGAATCCAAACGTGCACTTTTTTGGGCTCAGCTTCAAGTTTTACTTCTTCAATATACTAAAGGTTTCCTGCAAATTCTTTAAATGGTCCTCTGCTCGCAAGGACTTATCTAACATATCATCAATGTAAACTTCCATGGATTTTCCTATTTGTTTTTCGAACATTAGGTTTACTAGTCGTTGGTAAGTGGCACCGGCATTTTTAATCCAAATGGCATTATGCTATAGGAGTGTGTGCCATACTTAGTAATGAAAGAGGTCTTTTCTTGATCATCCGAGTTCATCCATATTTGGCTGTATCCACAGTAGGCATTAAGGAAACTAAGGATCTCGTGGCTGGCCGTGGCATCGATCATGCGATCGATGTTAGGAAAATGGAATGAATCTTTGGGGCATGCCTTATTTAAATCTTTATAATCCACACACATTCTTAGTTTGTTCCCCTTTTTATGAACTACTACGTCATTTTCTAACCATTGCGGGTATTTGACCTCCCAGATAGACCCTATTTTAAGGCATCCAATTATCTTGTCCTTGATGGAGGCATGCTTGATCTCGGACTGAGATCTCCTTTTCTGCTTTACTGGATAGAACTTCAAGTTCAAGCTCAACTTGTGAGTAGTGATCTCTGGCGGGATCCCTGCCGAATCGAGATGGGACCAAGCAAAACAATTTATATTAGCTATAAGAAATTGAATGAGTTTTTTCCTGAGCTCGAGAGTTAACCCCATGCCCAGGTATACCTTTTGATCGTTGAGTTGTTCGATCAGCACAACATGCTCCAGATCTTCGACCATTGATTTGATAGCATCGGAATTATCAGGAGCTATAAAGGATCGAGGAAACCCGTAATCGTCATCTTCGTCAATCCCTTGCTTGTTAGAAAGGGTCAAGGCTGACATCGATGACTGCTATTTGTCTTTCTATTTCACTTTCGAACCCGAGTTCTTTGTCAATGAGAGTGTTGACATCCGAATTACTTCACCGATGGCAAACAACTCCTTTGTGGTGGGTTGCTCCCCATAAACCGTCTTTATCCCTTCTGGTGTTGGGAATTTTAATACATGGTGAAGGGTCGAGGGCACAACCCTCATATTGTGGATCCATGGTGTCCTGAACAGGGTGTTGTACCTCGTGTCCCCTTTAATTACATAAAACTTGGTCTCCTGGTTGGTACCGGCTATGTTTACCGGCAACGTTATTTCTCCCATAGTAGTTTCGCAAGCCATGTTGAATTCGTTTATCACTCGGACCGCATGTACAATCTGGTCCTGTAGGCCGAGTTGCTCTACGACCCTCGATCAAATGATGTTGGCTGAGCTACCTAGATTAATTAGCACACGTTTAACTCCAGCTTTATTCATGAGTACAGAAATTACCAGTGCATCAATATGAGGTTGCATGATTCCTTCTGCATCATCGTCGTTGAAAGATATAGTCCTTTCTGGTATGTAATCTCGAGTCCGTTTTTCCCTTGTGATTGATACTTTGGTTCGCTTTAGCATCGGACCTTGAGGAATATCGACCCCTTCGATGATTATATGGATGACGTGTTGGGGCTCGTCTTGTTCATTTTGTTTATTGAAATCCCTTTTTATGAAATGATTCTTAGCTCATTCACTTAGAAATTCTCAAAAGTGACAGTTGTTGAATAACCGAGCTACTTCTTCTCTCAAATCACAACAATCCTCCATTCTATGGCCATGTATGCCATGATATTTGCATATTTGGTTGGGATCCCTTTATGTTGGATCAGTTTGTAAAGGCCGAGGACATTTGGTATCTTTGATACATCCAATGGCCGATACTATGGCAGTCGCATCCATATTAAAGTTGTACTCTGATAATCGTAGTGCCTCTTTGGGTCCGATCGATCTATCGAAGTCATTCTTGATCATGAGTCCTCAAGAGGTTTAACCTCGATCACTTCTTCTTTCATTTCGTGCAAAATTTTGCCCAGATTCGCTGCTTCTATGATCTCCATTATACGACTAATATCGATCTCTATTCGACCTCAATTCTCGATCAATATCCCTCTAGATTCTATCGACGGGTCTAATAGGATAAACGGACCCAGAAAGAGCCCAAAGTTAATCGTCCTCGACCCTGATCTTTGATTGATACCGATTATGGACATCGGTCCAAGTAATAGCCGGGTATTCTATTAAATTCTACTTTAACTGTTGTAAATCCACTGAGCTTCGAACATTGAGTCCTTGAGTGAAAGCTTGAACAGCCAATCATCAGCGACCAGTGGCAAGTCCATCCGTTCCATTTGGGACCGGGACACGAATTCTCTAAGCATTTCGTTTTCCTTGTACCTTACCTTGAAAAGGTCCAACTTCTTGGTTTCAACCTTGATGGCCTCGGCGTGTGCCTTTACAAAAGAATCTGCAAGTATAGCAAATGAGTCAATAGAATTGGATGGTAAATTATGGTACCATATCATAGCTCCCTTTGACAGGGTCTCCCTGATTTCTTTATCAAGAAAGATTCGATCTTGTCATCCTCTAGGTCATTCCCTTTGATAGCACACGTGTAAGAGATGGCATGCTCATTCGGATCGGTCATTCCATTATACTTAGGAATCTTGGGCATGCGGAACTTCTTAGGGATTGGCTTTGGAGCCGTGCTCAGGAGGAAAGGTTTTTGTGCGAAATTTTTGGAATCAAGTCCCTTCAATATTAGCGGTGCCCCCAGGATTTGATTGACCGTGGAGTTGTAGGTTTCTACCTTTTTGTCATTTGCCTTGATCTTCTTTTCCCCCGACTCAATTTGCTTTGTCAGTTTTTCGAGCATTTTCATGATTGCAGGATTGGTTTCGATTCCTTCTCGTTGAATTTTCTTGAAACTCATTCGACCCTATTTACAACTTCCTGGGACGGCTAGAGCTCGACCTTGCTCGGTGGGTGATTCTGATTTTGGAGATGGGCTATCACTTTCTGTTGAGCCTGCAACATTTCGAAGATCACCCACAAGCTGATCTCGCCATCTTCACGGCCACGTGCGCTTTGAGCGGCTGATCGAACATCCCCACGGACGCTGCCTTCGGGATCGACGACCAAATTTCCATTGATGGCCACGTGTGAGCTAACGTCAATTGGATCTACAGCCGGAACTCCATCGAGGCCAACCAGAGGTACATAGTTCTGTGGTGCTATATTATCATTTTCGCCGTGATGGCCGAAATCGTGTATAGGTGCTGACTGAGAGTTTGACATTTTAGTCATGTAATCAAAGATACTTCAAAGAACAAGTGTAAAATAGTGTGTGTTATGAAAGTTTGTACCCGGTTTTGACTGTATACCATATGATCTATTAAAATATTCTTATGGGAGAATCTTTATAGTAACACATAAAAATTATTTTCTTAATCGTTTAACAATAATTTTTGTTGATGTAAGCTTTCAAAGTTAACCGAATTTAATGATTAAATATAAAATGAATATGTAAGTTAAATAATACTATGTATAATTTTAAGAGTATCGGAATAACATTTCAACGAAAAAGATATAAGTATTTAATACATCTTGATATATGAATATAGAAGAACAAAGAAATTGATGCATTTTAATAACACTTAAGTGATGATACAATCCATTATTTAAAGTACTACAAATGGATGCACTTCATAGTTCAACTAAATATTATATTCCACGAGAGGAACCCAAATATTTCTCGACTTTTTTTAAAGAAATTTTATATAAAGTCTAAAAGTAAATGTAGAAATTATATATTTATATGTTGGTTTGATTCGAATTTTTTTTATTTAATACCAAACCTTCGGATTTTTTAACCAATTTGATTTGACTTGTCAGTTTGCTATGATTTTCTGGTTCGATTTGAACACCTTTAATTATATCAAATTTAGGAGATAACTTCAGAAAAAGAGAAAAAAAAAACTGAGAATAAATATGAATCCTGAATGTGTTGTACGAGTATTTGAAACATTAGAGAAATTTTAAAATTAACGAAGACTTCATGATATAATGACACAGTTCAAGGATCTCCCTTTATTTAGGAAAAACAAAAGTCTGAGGATCTATATATGTTAGCTTATAAAATAAATCCAAAGTTAGAGATATGATTTATTTACTGGATCCTGTATATTTTTTGTCAGGCCTAATTAATGATATTATAGCAAAAATTGTAGAACATGTCAAACGCGATGTGAAATTTTTTTTCTCTGGATTACCAATAGAACGTTGAACTGTGTTACTTTTTTTAAAAGTTAAACGATTATTTTACAGAGATATTTCTTTAATTTATAAGAACTTTTCAAACCTGATATATGCATACAATTTTTTTTTAATCTAAAAAGTATCTTACATATAGGTTTAATACGTTTTTGACAGGTTAAGCACATGAAAATATTTTGTAGATATATAGGTGACAGTGAGATTTGAATTTAGTACCATCACCTGTACTAATAACATAATAGATTGAGTTGATTCGTCTTATGTCAAAGTTTATGTTGTTTAGAGTAATGATACAATATTTATACTTAATTTAG
>MU700554.1:52217-74043 GCA_026770625.1 Nicotiana glauca | reverse complement strand
CCCCACCCCCAAAAAAAATCCTCGTTTTTCCATTCAGTATTTTCTTATAAGAAAATTGTATTTGTTGTATGAGAAAAAAAACTCGGCATCAGGGCATCTGATTCAGATTCTATAGGCACGCCAAAAGAAGTACTTAGAGGTTGAAATAACAAAATATGCTACAGAATATTAGAGACATTAATAGGGAAAAAAACAAAAATAAGGTGTTATGGAGCTTTATTAGAATTTCGATTTTTTTTAAAATTCTAAAGTGTGGTATCCAACTACAGCTCCTGTATTCTCCTAAATAATAATTTATCAGCTTTTTATGCTTGTAGAATCAAATTGAGAGAGTATCTGCGAAACTGAGAGAGCTTGGAGGATTTAGCACTTAATAGCATTATTTAATCCTAATAATTATATGAAGTGTGTTGATGATTAGACTATCGATCAATTTTGAATATCCAAGCGATTTAACCTAATAGAGGGACCCAAAGCTGTAATTTAATACTCCTTCCAATCCACTTTAATTATTTTTTTGGCGGCTTTCTCACCTATTAAAGAACGGATAATTTAGTATTAATTAACAATAAAATTACCGAATTAATCATAATTTTTTGTTGGAAATATAACAAATAGTCCTAGGTTCTTTACTCCAATGACAACTTTGGAAAAAGAAATAAACTTATTCTTGATATCTGAAAAATTCAAATATTGTGGACCACAAGAAAAAGGGCCAAAAATCAATTAAAATAGAACTGAGAGAGTAATAAAATTTGTAATTTGACTTTACTCTCAGATTAAATGCAACTTTTTTTTTTCGGGAAAGACACTTATGTGTGTGTATTAAGTTATTGTACAAATTAAAATGGACTCTTATTACTGAACGTAATTCTTAAAGAATCCTCAACAAAGGAGTTAATATCCATATTTTATTAGGGCATCAGCCATTTCTCTGTAGTTGTAAAAGTAACTTAATTGATAAGCTGTCCAATTTATTAGCCAGTAATCACATTTGAATCGATTTTGCTCTAAATAGTACTTTACGTATATGAAGAACAATTACAGAGGAACTAAAAAATAGAGAATTCACATATGGCTATACCGACTAAACTTTTTTATTCTTGTGGCTAGAAATGAATATGTGAATAATGAGGGAAAAGTGGAAAGAGATAATAGAGTTGCTTTTAGTGGGGTTTAATTTCTGCACCTATGTAATGTGATGAAAGGATTTTGATAGCATTATACTATAATTTTAAAAAAAACAAAAAAAAACCAAGGAGAAACATAAAATAGTATGTAACTTTGCAAAATATAATACTTTAAAATGTGAATGCAAGTGAAGAATATGCCATAGGGAGATTGAAGTTTTATGGTATCAAATACCAAGATGCTTCTTTAGTTTAGTTGAACCTTACACGCCTTTATTAATTACTTCCTCCCTATTCTCATTCTTTTGCTTGATTAATGAACCTAGACACGTACACATACCAATTCAACTCCACGAATATGTTACTCTCTCAAACCTTCTTCAAGAAAAGAACGACAGAAAATGAAAGTTGGGAATAATAAGTCCCTCGGCTCATGTCACTCTTGGATTGAAAACAACTCTACCATACTCAAAAGTTTTATGAAGAAGTAGAAATATTCCCTCCATTTCAAATTAATTATTATCACCAATGATAGAATTTAAGGGTCCATCAAACTACATAAAGAACCAGGTTCTCTATTAGTTTACACAGAAATCTCATACACTGCACTAAGAAAATGATAAGAGAAATTTTACGTGGAAAATTTCTAGCTTAACGGGACTAAAAACCACCACCTAAACTTGTAGGATTTTAACTTCACTGTTAAGCTATCTTTAGATTACAACCTATTGTAACCTAGGAATTAATCTATTAATCCCTAACTAACTTGTAACAACTCTGTTACAAGTCGCTCTGTAATAACTCTATTACAAAGACTTTACAACTCGACTAACTCTAGTCAAGACACAAACACAAGGGTTTATGATTTACAAAGGATTTCCTACACAATGCTTCTAAGTAAGCTAAGTAGGAACTATAAGTAAGCGCTTTTACAAAGTTACAACTCAACAAAGGACATATAATAACTTAATATGGGAAACTGATTCGTAGCAGTGTTGTTCTTTGTTCTAGATGCACTTGAGAATCGTTTGTTGGATGATCAATCACTGTGAGAGTGCTTGAGTAAACTCTCTGATGTTATTAATGCGTATTTGATAGTTAATTGTTTGATGTTATTATATTTTGGGATGTATGCCATGTTGGAGCCTTGTGCCGACTTGTTGAGACCCTTAGGGGTATTTTTGCTATCTTTCCTCACCCTATTTGTTTGAAAGCACATCCTTAGTCATGTTTTACCTGTTTATCACTCAAATCTGGCTAAAAATGTGGAAATTGTGTTGGGCTGAGTTCCCTGTTTTACAGATGGTCCGAGTGATGTGAGATGATGACTGAGATAGACCGAGGGTCTGATTGTGAGATTGATGATTTACATAGGCTGAGAGTCTGATGGTAAGGTTAATGACTTAGAGAGGAGGACCTAGTTGTGAGGATTATATATCTATGGATCAGGCTGCACGCCGCAACAATATATAAATATATAAATATACGTATACGGATCGGGTTGCACGCCGCAACGATACTTATATGGATCGAACTGCACGCCGCAGCGATATGTTGGATCTGGCTGCACGCCGCAACAATATTGTACTTGGGCCGTAAGAGGCCCCTCCAGGAGTCTGCACACCCCCAGTGAGCGCCATCAACGAAGTATATGGATCGGTTGCACGCTGTAGCGATATATGGATCGGGTTGCACGCCGCAGTGGTTACTGTATGGTACCTATTGAGCATGAACGCTGAGTGCGAGTTTTGATTCGTAAGAGTTGAGTCACGAGTGACAGAGAGGCTAGCCCGAGGGGTGATAGATATATATACATGCATATGAGTGATGTTTGCCTGAGAGGCCTGTTTATGAACTTATTGATTTCATTCCTCTTTAAAATGAGTTTCTATTGAATATGTTGATTTATTGACTATTTTCACTCATCCTTATATTGAGCCTCTGTCGGAAAGTTGGACAAATATTTTAAGACAAATTCTATTTAAACTGGGGTTTATGAGATGTTCAGAAATTAATCATTGATTTGGCATTTGGTTATTTCCACCGAGATTTTTAACTTATGAAGTGTTTATGATTACTGTTTTGCCCGAGAGGCTGTTTTACAAACTATGCTTTGTCCGAGGGGCCAATTATGGCATTAAATCTCTATAATTATTTTAAATGGTACTGAAACCCTACTGAAACTGCTTGTGAGTATTCCAAAAATGGTTTTTACTAAAAGCTGGATCTTAAAAAGGAAGGTTGACTCGTATTATGATCTGAAAGTCTGTTGTGCTTATTGAGCCTGACGTGATTGCGGATTCATTGATTCCTACAGCTTAATCTTCATTTACTCTTATTACTTACTGGGTTGGAGTACTCACATTACTCCCTGCACCTCGAGTGCAGATGCAGGTATTTATATGCCCGGTAGCGGGTGTTGATTGCTCAGGCGCGGAGTCATCAGAGTTAGCAGGCGGCTGCATGACGTTCGCAGCACCGCTCCCTTCCTCACATTGCTATTTCTGTATTTAGTACATTATTTTAGACTTCTTGTTGCATTCAGACCTTGATAGGTGCTCATGACTAGTGACACCCCGATGTCGGGCTTGTGCTTTTATTCCGCATTGTTATTTCAGAAATTGTTATGAAAAGTTGTTTAATTAAAGGCTTAAAAATAATTCTTAATGCTTAAGGGTTAATATGAGTGTTGTGTCGGCTGTGCTTATCTTCACGAGAGGTGCCATCACGACTGGACCGGTTTTGGGGTCGTGACAAGTTGGTATCAAAGCCTAGGTTACTAGGTCTCACGAGTCATGAGCAGGTTTAGTAGAGTCTCGCGGATCGGTACGAAGACGTCTGTATTTATCCTCGAGAGGTTGTAGAACCTTTAGGAAAACTTCACATTCTTGGAAATTCTTATCGTGCGTCCTTGATTTAGCTTGAAAAGTAACTCTTTGAAATCCTTCCACGCGTTCATATGCATGCATGAGCGCTCAGTATCAGATATGCCTTGATGGCTTGTGATTCCTTGATCGAGGGGCAAGATGTGATCTCTGTGAGTTTGATGTTGGGCCAGTCTGAAGGACTTAAGGCCGAATCATTGCCTATGGCTTGAGCACCGAGGTGCTGATTATGTAAGTAAGTGTTTCAAAATTATATGCTCGGTATTGTCCCTATTAGTGGGACTGTCGGTTGGATAGCTATGTGACGAGTATGTTAGTACTGCGAGTTATATCTATATGACTTGGAAGTGACGAGGAAGGCCTACTAGATGAACCATTAAGTGTTTGATTTCCATTGTGATTGGATGTGTGGCCCCGAGTTATAGGCAGGGGAAGAATCTTTTTGTGTCTCCTAGTTGGGGAGTGAAGTGAATTTCATGTTGCGGTATGAGTTCAGACGCAGGAAGGCTAAGTGACTGCGTAATGGTTGTGACGGTGGAAGGTATACAAAAATATTATAGTGAGGCGAAGCAAGTGGGTTATCTCCTGCGGAGTGGTGTGACGTGGTGTAATCCCTATGTGTATGTTAGAAGACCTCATGTGTAATTGAAAAGTACGTGTTGAGATTTGAAATTTTGGGTCACTTACGAGAGTGGGCCTAACTGTTGTGAGATTTGTAAAATATTTAATGTACTAGATGATTTGTGCTTACACCAGCTTACAAAGGATTTGAGTTTAATCCCACTATAGTATTGTGGCATCAGTAGAGTATACATGTTATGAGTTATTAAAGGTACTCAGATCCATGGCTTCGATCCAAGTGGGGGAGTTTGCTATTGATTAGCTGATTGCTTGGTTATGTGTTGTTGTGTCAGAAGTGCCGATAAGGCACAGGTTGTTCGGTTCTACTGTTCGGGTTAATTGCGGTTTGAGTAGAGTGGATGACTCGCGAAAATGGTTCTAATGTGTTCAAGATTCTACATATAACAATTGGGTATTTTAAAGTTGCATGTGCGGTTAGAAACTGAGCTTTCATTGGAAGATGTCAAGACTTGTGGTTGTTCTATGTTAATTATGGGATTCTATGTATCAGTATCATGAAGGCAAGGGTAACAGATTCAGATTCACAGGAAGTTCTTCAGAGTAAAATATTCTGGGATGTGGTGTTTCTGAAAATGATTGGGAGAATATTCAGCGGCTTATGGGTCTCGTGTGGTGAGTCTGGGGTGAGAAATTGTGGTGCTCCAGCAAGAGGGAATATCAAGTGGAAGGTGAATCATAAGGGAACTTAGATAGCTGGAGTAGCTTGATGGTGGACCCGACCGGTATGGTAAGGATATGATTAATTCCTTATGTGTGTTCGAGGTGATGAGTTCTTACGGATATTTTGCAGCAATGCTCTTCGGTTTTGATGGCTTACTTAGCTTGGTCGAGTTTTAAGAATTCAGTCCAGACGGGTCTGATTTATGCAAAGGGAACTCAAAGAGATCTTGATGGTTTTTACTGCGGTTTGGAGAGGTACATTTTCTATGGCTATGCGGAGCATGGGATGTATAGCGACTTTCTTCTAAATGGGACCGATGGAAAGTTCTTAACTAGTTGCGTATGTAAATGTTTGTGGCTCGGAAGGGAGATGAAGTTCTCATGTTATCCTAGGATGGTATGGTATATGCGTTATGTTGTGGAGGATTGGAATTTGCGTGTGTAAGGTTACGGTTTAGTTCTGAATGGAAAGTCATGAAATTCTTAGGCACCACGGGCAGTTTTAAGTGATTAGAGAAACGAACCTCAGATGATTAGAGCGAATGATCTTCAGATGATTAAGAAAATCGTATTGCTAATCATAGTGATTTTACGAGGGTATATGTTCCAGAAAAGGGCAATGTGATTAAGTTGATAGAACTTCGTTAGTATTGTGACACTTTCAGGATGGATCGATTGCTGACATTAGAGTTTGCTTGGTGGCATAAAAGAATCTTAGAGTATCTCTCATGGAATGATATAGTACGAGGGGTGAGTTATATATGTGAGTGGCAGAATTGGGATCAGATATGGTAATTCGTGTATTTTATGGACTTGGAGACAGGAAGTTCTCATATGCAGGTTAGCTTGTAGTTGTGGATGGCAAAAGGTGGGTAAGTTAGTCGGATATTCGTATGTACTATGATTTAGTCATTGTGGACCTTCGAAGGATTATTTATCTGTTGTGTGTAGCTAGAGTTGATGTGTGGTCCATTATAGACCTATACGAATATGTGTCCGCATCGAGATGGTTTTGTTGACTTTGAGTTGCTATTGGCAAAAGATGTGTTGACTCGGTTGCTTTGATCTATGAGCGATTATGGGGATATATGAGTTACCTTTTTGTGTTGTGAGATGTTACGATATGTGGGTTATAAGAGCCTATGGTGCGGTTCTATCAGAATTTCATAATAGAAGTCGAGCGGGAAGAGTAATCGGGAGTTGCTTGGTGAATGGCGTATCGATTATGTCCTATCGGGTTTGCGTGGCATATGTCATTTGTTTCACCGTGAGTGTAACAATTTGCTTTGATTCCAGACATCAATTGAGCGTGGTTGTCGATTTCGAGCATAGTGACTTGAGGTATTCTATGTGGAGCACCGTTTGGATAGGATCGCGCGTGGTAGCGAAGCTATGTGGAAATATGACCTTGCGGGTTGGATTAGTGTGTTCTATTTCTATGATGTGAGACGGTTTCTCAGCCATGTATTGTGCTGGTACTGGTGAGCTTGAGGTACAGCTCTTTCATTGTAGTCAGTTTTGTGATATGAGTAGGTTCGGATTGTTGCTTATTGGTGCACGGACTGCGCAAGTTATGGCTTTAGCCTGGCTTGGTGTGTCATGTCACCAGGTAATTTTGTTGGATTGGGTGAGATCTTTGGGGTCTGTAATGAATACAAACGGATCGGATTTTAGCATGTTTGATGGATAAATATCGAGGTTCGGTACAGAAATTTTTTATGGTCCTTACCAAGGGAGAAGTAGCCTTATAGATGGCTGAACTAAGAAATGGTTATGATTTACCACGTGTTTCATTTATCATTGGGAGCATATGGAAGTGTTGGAATAAGACTTTAGTCGTTAAGAGATTTTCTATCGGTATTCGGTTATTATGTGCAAAAGCTGTGATTATAAGTTATCGCCGTGAGTGTTTGAGTATGCGGTATATCAGGTGATTGTTCCTGAGATAGTAGATATGGTTTGTTACATCTTGTTTGGGACTTATTCACAGTATAAACGTGAGATTTTGACAGCATTGAGGATTTTAGAAGCATAAATGTAGTTATATGGTTCATAGACTAGGATGGATTGTGGAATTTCGGTTATGTCATGTTATCGGACCTATATGAGATAGGGTGATTTGGGATCACCCCCAGGTATATGCATGGTAAGGTTATTCAGCGTTTGGTTGGCTTTTAAAACAACTCTGGATACGTTCGAGGACGAACAAATATTTACGCGGGGGAGGATGTAACGACCCGACCGCTCGTTTTAAGCTTTTGCGCTTTGATCGCCAATTCTCGGGCATGACTTGCCCCATGTAATGTGTTATGACTGATGTAGATCGTTCATTTTGGATTTTCATGGAAATCGGTATGAATTTGAAAGAACAATCTCAGTTGAAAGCTTTGAATTTGAAAGGTTTGAACAAGAGTTAACTTATTTGTATATGAGCTCAGATCAGAGTTTTTATGATTTGGTTAGCTTCGTTAGGTGATTTGTGACTTAGGAGCGCGACCAGAATTGGTTTTGGAGGTCCGGTGTAGAATTAGGCTTGAATTGGCGAAGTTAGTATTTGGTGAATTCCGGTTGATAGGTGAAATTTTGATCCAAGGGTCGGAATTGAATTTCCGAGAGTTTTTGTAGCTTCGTTATGTGATTTGGGATGCGTGTGTAAAATTTCAGGTCATTCGGAGGTAATTTGGTTGGGTTTTTGATCAAATGCGTGTTTCAGAAGTTTTAGAAGAACTTAGGCTTGAATTCGATAGTTTTAGTGTTGTTTGAGGTGTTTTGATGATTGGAACAAGTTTGAATGATGTTTTAGGATGTGTTGATGCTTTTGGTTGAGGTCCCGGGGCCTCGGGGTGATTCCGGATGGCTAACAGGGAGTTTTGGACTTGAAAAAATTGCAGAAAATGCAGCAGAGTTGCAGAGTAATTTTGTTCTCTACGATCGCACATGGAGTCATGTGATCGCATAGGAGGATTTTGGGGAGCTATTTGGTTGTTCATTGCGATCACGAAGAAGGGTTTGCGATCACACAGTGTTATGGACCTAGCGCTTGGATGGAAATTTGTGCTTTGCGATCGCATGGGTATGTATGCGATCGCATAATGTCAGGTAGTTTGTTCATTGCGATCGCAAGGATGATAATGTGATCGCATAGGGTAAAATGTGGAGCTGAGATTTTGTGTTTTTCTATCGCGAAGGTTTTCCCGCGATCGCATAGAAGGCATCGTCAGCTGGGCAGAAGGGTTTTTAAACATATTTCATCTGCGAGCCTAAGTCATTTTCCTCCATTGTTGAGTATTTTTAGAGCTTCTTGGGAGCAATTGAAGAGGTATTCGAAGAGGATTGGTTGGAGGTAAGTTCTATGAACTAAAAACGTGATTATTATGTGAAATTAACCTAGAAATTTATGGAAATTTAGCAAAAAAATTGGAAGAACTAGGGCTTGAGATTTTAAATTGGGATTTGAGGGGTCATTTGGACTCCGATTTTGGTGTTCTTTATATGCATAGACTCGTGGCGAGATAAAGAACCCGTTGATGTGAAAATTTTTGAGTTTTGAGTAGTGGGCCCGGTTCTCAGATTTTGTTAATTTCGAGTTTTTTGATATTTTTCAATTGCTTTCGCTTGGGCTTTGTTCCCTTAGAATATTGTGATGTATTCACTCTGATTTTGGGTAGATTCAAAGCGCGTGAGGCCAATTTGAGGGGCAAAGGTGTCGCGAGCTAGAGATTTCGCTGGTTCGAGGTAAGTAATGATTGTAAATATTGTCCTGAGAGTTTGAAATCCCGGATTACACATCATTATGTAACTTTGAGGTGACTTACACGCTAGATGACGAGCGTAGGGTAGAACACCGCTGGGGGATTATGACCTAGTCCATACCGAACGATTATTTTAATGTGTATTTGATAGTTAATTGTTTGATGTTATTATATTTTGGGTTGTATGCCATGTTAGGGCCTTGTGCCGACTTGTTGAGACCCTTAGGGGCATTTTTGCTATCTTTCCTCACCCTATTTGTTTGAAAGCATATCCTCAATCATGTTTTACCTGTTTATCACTCAAATCTGACTTTATCACTATATTCTTTAAAATGTGGAAACTGTGTTGGGTTGAGTTCCCTGTTTTACTGATGGTCTGAGTGATCGTGAAATGATGACTAAGATAGATCGAGGGTCTGATTGTGAGATTGATGACTGACATAGGCTGAGAGTCTGATAGTAAGGTTAATGACTTAGAGATGAGGGCCTAGTTGTGAGGATTATATATCTATGGATCGGGCTGCACGCCGCAACAATATATAAATATATAAATATACGTATACGGATCGGGCTACACGCTTCATCGATACTTATATGGATCGGACTGCATGCCGCAGCGATATGTTAGATCGGGCTGCACGCCGCAGCAATATTGTGCTTGGGCCGTAAGGGGCCCCTCCCGGAGTCTGCACACCCCCAGTGAGTGGCGTCGACGAAGTATATGGATCGGGCTGCACGCCGCAACGATATATGGATCGGGTTGCACGCCGCAGCAGTTACTGTATGGTACCTATTGAGCGTGAACGCTGAGTGTGACTACTGGTTGGTAAGATTTGAGTCACGAGTGACAGAGAGGCTAGCCCGAGGAGCAATAGATATATATACATGCATATGAGTGATGTTTGCCTGAGAGGCATGTTTATGAACTTATTTATTTCACTTCTCTTTAAAGTGAATTTCTATCGAATATATTGATTTATTGACTGCTTTCACTTATTTTTATATTGAGCCTCTGCCGGGAAGTTGGACAAATGTTTTAAGACAACTTTTATTTAAACTCGGGTTTATGAGATGTTCAGAAATTAATCACTGATTTGGCATTTGGTTATTTTCACTGAGATTTTTAAGTTATGAAGTATTTATGATTACTGTTTTGCCCGAGAGGCTGTTTTACGAACTATGCTTTGCCCGAGGGGCCAATTATGGCATTAAATCTCTATTATAATTTTAAATGGTACTGAACGCCCACTAAAACTGCTGGAGAGTATTTCAAAAATGATTTTTACTAAAAGCTGGATCTTAAAAAGGAAGGTTGACTCGTATTATGATCTGAAAGCCTGTTGTGCTTATTGAGCCCGACATGATTGTGGATTCATTGTTTCCAATAGCTCAATCTTTATTTACTCTTATTACTTACTGGGTTGGAGTACTCACATTACTCCCTGCACTTCGAGTGCGGATGCAGGTATTTATATACCTAGTAGCGAGTGTTGATTGCTCAGGCGCGGAGTCATCAGAGTTAGCAGGCGGCTGCATGACGTTTGCAGCACCGCTCCCTTCCTCACATTGCTATTTCTGTATTTAGTACATTATTTTAGGCTTCTTGTTGCATTCAGACCTTGATAGATGCTCATGACTAGTGAGACCCTGATGTCAGGCTTGTGCTTTTATTCCGCATTGTTATTTTAGAAGTTGTTATGAAAAGTTGTTTAATTAAAGGCTTAAAAATGATTCTTAATGCTTAAGGATTAATGTGAGTGTTGTATCGGCTGGCCTTGTCTTCACGAGAGGCGTCATCACGACCCGACCGGTTTGGGGTCGTGATAAGAACTTTATGTTGACATGGATGAACTTAAAAAATAATGAAAAATATGTGAGGTATTCTTATTCTTTATATTGTTGTAAACTTTTAATTTGCACGTTCAAAATAATTTAAGTTCAAAATAATTTGAAAAAAAAATCAAAATGGAATTTTCAAATTAATTTGATGTATTATTTATTGTTCAGCGAAATTATGAAACGAAAGCCTTCGGAGTTTGATCCCTACATATTGGTCTTATTAAATAATTTTTTGAAGCCACATACTTTCAATTTTAAAATTTTAAATTTCAAATTTCAAATTTAAAACTTTAAACTTTAAAGTTTAAAAATTTAATTTTATTCCTTAAAATACTCATCTCCTTAAATAAAAGTTTGCAAATATTTAAGTATCAATTATATTAAATAAGAAAAATATAATACACTAAAAACAATAACCTAGCCCGGTCCGTACCCGTTAAGCTCGAACTCAGACGGGCCCAATTAAACCCGGATATTCCCAAGCCTCTAGTAGCCTGGTAAGCCAATCCACTACCCAGCCTGCCCCCACTAACCGTACGAACTATTGTTTTCATGTCCAGCTCGGACCAAACCATCTGGTAAACAGGTATTGAATCAATATTCCCTAGACTTACTTGGTTGAGTAAAACAAGTTGTTGTTACATATGCGAACATGATATTACTACATACACAATCTTTCAAGTAGGTTGGTTGATAGGAAACTCTTCTTTACTCTCTCGGTGTTGTAGGTTGCTTAGGTATAAAAATAGGTGAGCTAGTGTGTGATGTATCTAGGATAGGTTAAAAAGGAACTGGGCTAGGAGACAATTGGTGATGGGGAGGAGTATATAAAGTTCTTGGTGATGGTGAGGTGAAAATATCAAAAACTTCAGGTTTTGAAGAGATAGGCGAGGATTGATCATGTGATGAAGGTGAATAGGTAGGTTCTGTAGTAAATATTGAGCATGGAATATAGGTGGTGTGATATGTTGGTTTCAACAATAGGTAAGTGTGATTGATGAAATTCGTATCCCTTGACACAAATACTCTTCATGTGGACAATTTCAATAGCTTATATTCCTTCTGATGAAGGAGATAACTAAGCAAAACACAAGTTGTTGGCCTTTCATCAAACTTGCCTCTTCTATTTTCTAATGTAAAATTCCTTAAATGATCATACTTGGGTTTCTGCTAAAATGAAACCTCATATGGTGTCTTTCATTTAAGAACACTAGAAGGTATCCTATCAATAAGATGTATGGCAGTTAGAATAGATTCATCCCAATATGATATAGGTAGCCTGGATTGGAACATTAACTCTCTTGCAATCTCTAAGAGGTGTCTATGCTTCCTCTCAACAATCTTATGTTGTTGAGGAGTTGCTACACAAAAGAGTTGGTGCAGAATTCTTTCTGAAGCTAGGAAAGCTGCCTCTTGTGTATCTTTTCCCAATTCTAGTGCATTGTCAGATCTTATACTTCTGACTTTCACATAGAATTGCTTTTCAACCATAGACAGAAAATATTTAAGATAGGAAAATCTTTGCTTTTAGCACTTGATAAAAATATCCATGTTCCTCTACTATAGTCATCTGCTATAGTAAGAAAATATCTAAATCCATTGTAAGTATTTGACTTATAATATCCCCATATGTCTACATGTATAAGTTCAAAAATATTAAATTTCTCACGTGACTTGTCCTCCTAAATTCTCATGTTCCTCATGTGTTAGGACTATATTTTCCTTGATTTGATTCTGATAACCTTTGTAATTGGTGAACTCAAAAGCTTTTGAAAATCCAATAATTTTGTAGTAGTCCTCTTGTGTATGTCCTATTTTTCCATAATAAGTACAAGACACATTTGGATTGTACTTCTTTTTCCCTTTTAACCTTTGCTGAAGTTTAACAAATATTTATTCTGAGTAGTTATATTTGGGTGTTATGGCTGCACCTCTTTGTATTTGTTTTTTAAGTTTTTGATAATTCTTTCCAAGTCATGTGATCATAAAAGCTACAAAATCAGCTAGAAGCTAAGCATTAGGCTGCTTGGCCTCTAGCTGCCATGAATGATACTGATTCAGAATGAAATATGCATTTACATAAACTTCTCTTTGATTTTCATCTTGTAAGAGAAGTGAATAAGCAACATCCATGCTAGGTAAAGGGTTTATCATGAGGATAATTCCTTTTTCTTGTGTATAGACATTAGGAATTGAATCAATCTCTGGTCCTCATTGGACTTAGTCAAGTTTCCCTTCCCTTCACAAATACAAACACATGAACAACATATGATAACATTTAAAGCATCTTATTCATCCTACAGTCGTTTGAGCTTAGTGAAGTATCTACAATATCTCTATTTTCCTGTATTAATCCTAATAATTCCTTCTGCTGATGATAAAGCTTGGCTCCATTTGATCTCCCAAATATCTGCTCCAAGCTATCCCAAAGCTCTTTTGCAGTTTTGGAGTATATCACAATATATACAATATCCTTTGAGATAGCATTTAGGACCCAAGATATGACCATGTCATTCACACAACTTCATTGTTCATGTTCTAGAAATTTTAGATCTGGAGATTGAAATGCTCCATTAATGAAATAAAGCTTCTTCTTGGCTGAAAAAGACAAGAAAATTGATCTCCTCTACCCTTGGTATCCTCTTCCATCAAATATGGTGTTGACTAGAGTCATTTCAGGTGAATCAGAGTTGTTGAAATGATAAGGGTGACTGACATCATAGCTAACAGGTTTTGCAACATTGCTCGCATCACCAGAAGAAGTGATGGTTGTTTCAGGCATTTTAGATTACTAATTATGATGATGATCTGATGTAGATGAATATGATGGTTAGACAATTGGATCAAGCTTATTGATCTGATACCATGTATGAAATTGAAGAAGAAATCTAATTTAAAAATTTCTTTGTTATGTATTATTCATTGCTTTATACATGTATATATACACACTTACATCTGAAATAAAGAATAGCAAAAGAAAGAGACTATGTACAGTTGTCCCATTCTAATTTGTCTAACAATAACACAAATATTCGATCTTTACAACTAACTATATTTCCTCACATGCTAGTTACGTGAGGGAAGGAATCTTCTAGTATCAAAATTATTATATGGTGTATAATCGATCCATCATAAGCTCATCCAATGGTTGTGACTCTTCCACATATACCAAATATTGAGCTGAGTATAATATGGGTTATATCGAGCTCAACGTTTTGGTCGGAACAGAGTAGACTTCTAGGTCGTTCTTCACACTTCTTCTCTATCTCTAAGAAAATATTCATGAAACTTAGAATTAGGATGGGGTTTCTTCATTCCAACAGTAAGTCGTATTTTCCAGTACATTTTTATTAGTTTATACGATTCGTTCCATTTCTCTTCAACTATTTAGAAATATGTACATAGTATGTACATAAGACCTCTCCTACCTGGCTAATTTTGGATGGTAAAAAAATCGTTTCTTGCACCCTCTCTTAACTGGATAATGTTGGATGGTAAAAAAAATCATGTCTTGCACGTGACGTCATTTATCAGTCTTTTTAGGGCTCACTGCCCATTTTCATCTAAACATCAAACGGTATAAGATTTGACATGAAATTGTTAACTTACTACTAATTATCTTAGAGTACATACTTACATATAAATATGTATTAAGACTAACTCAGTGCAATTCGTAATAATAATGCAACAACTAGATTTTAATTTATGCATAGAGGTATATTCTTACATAATGGCACACTGTATATTTCCTTACCCCCACATCCAAAAAACGAATGCATCTTCATTAGGTATATGTACATGCACCCAGATTAATATGTTTATAAAAAATATAGACTCTTTTTGCGACAATTTATATAACACTATTTCTATTTTAGAACATCAAATAATATTGGCAAAATACATAAATGGCCCCTTTAAGTGGTCCCCAATGATCAGACAAATACTTAAACTGACCGCTTTACCATTCAGACACTTTACGAGGCTATTAAGTGTGTCAATTAAACACCCGAGCCCAACAAAATATATGCGTGAGTTACACTTGCTAGTGATGTATTAAATAAACCAACTAAAGAATGACACATATAATTTGTCATAAATTTTTGATACATATAATTATCAAAAAAATACATTTAAAGAAAAAAAGAAAATTTTTGCAAACCAACGCTAATATCCCCCCCCCCCAAACCATCTTCTTGCTTCCCCATCTGTGTCCCCAATGGCATTTCTCGAATCAATCTCAAAATATTAAAAGCAACTAGAATCGGCTACACTTTGAGGAGTAGGGAAGATGTGTAGACTATGATTCTTCATACTCAATTTCAAAAATTTTGTCTTCTTAAATAGAATCCAAACAAACCCAACATCAGTGGTCGAACAGACTTCATCGAGCAAATTCGAACAAACCCAAAAAATTTGAACAAACCCATCTTCTTCGAATAGACTTTGAAAAGACCCAAAAATGTTGTCTTCTTCGAACAAACCCTGTCATTGTCTTCTTCGAACAGACTTCGAAAACTTTGAACCAAAGCTTATCGAATCACCCGCAATCATCCTTAATCTATAGATTCCGCTTCACAAAGAAGCTTTCAACAAAGATTTCGAACATTTAATCAATTCGACTTCCAATTTTCAGATCGAAACAATTGGATTGGCTTCCAGATTCAATCTGTTAATAAAAATGCATTACTATACTCAAATCAGGTGTTTTTTGGATTAACTTACTTTTTGTGTTATTATTGGAATTGTGCAAATTAAAGATATTGCCCGAGCATCTAATCACATCCCGACTATGCCTTATAAAAAGGAGTAAGAGGTTATTGCAAATATAATCTGGTTTATAAGTTCCGAGTCTAATACCACATAGTTTTGAGGCTTAACTATAGTTGTTCAATATCGCTAAGAAATACAAGTCCAAATAGTTTCCTAACTATAAAGATTAAAATATTTATTTCTATCTAATTAACTAACAAATAATAGAAAGCGGTAAAATTATCAATTAACAAGGATAAGGATTGGGGAGGTCTAGAGTTATGATTTTCCCTATTGTTGGAATCTTTTCCGCTTCGTTTTCTATAAATTTGCCTAATTTTTATCTACCGATCATGCGCGCTCTGACTGTGGTAGTTCTCTCCCGAGTAACTACTACAATTTCCTAGAAATATTCTCTCGAATTACGCTAGCCGGTATTAAGTGCAGCTCACTCGGATCGCACCAAGGTTTTGTTATCCCTAATCCCACCTTTTAAACCCTCCGTCTTGATCCCCCGTATATGTTAGTGATGTTGTTCAACAACTACCTAAACACGCACTCTCTCCCGAGTAATACATACTAAATAGGCATAATTGATTGAGAGCTTTTCAACTAACCAAAATAGTAACGTAGTTGAACAAATAGAAAAAATATTAAAGTAAATCTATATTAACGTAACAGGAAAATCATCCTCCAATAGGTTCCATCAAAACTCTAGATAACAAATTAGCTATTCATAATAGTATGCATAACAATACTAGAATTCATAACCAATAATGAAAATAGGAAGAAAGAAGTGAAAAACTAGTAGAAGAATTCTCCGTCTTGCTCCTAGTGTGTTCTTGCCTTCTTAGGTCGAATCTCCGATCTAATATCAGTCTCCCCATCCTATCTCGGTATGTCGTCTATCTTTCCTCAATGTGGCATTTTTAGGACTATTTATATGTATAGGAAAAGACCTAAATGTGTAGGTCAAGTCCTAGTAAACTAGGAGGTGAAATAAATCTTCAAAACCCGGACTTGATCTCGCCCCAGGACTGTCGTCGCCAGCCTAACGCCTGGTGGACCTGGCCTCTCCAGCTTCAATCCTGGCATTGCCAGGGTCTCTCATTCATTACTCTCGCGCATGCTTTCAACTTGTAGGTCTCCTTTTTCTTCTACATTCATCTCCAATTTACCTACACATAAAACAAACTCTATTATGTGCAAATAAAATGTAATTTATCATTAAAGCATATAAAATTCAAGGCAAATAATGTAGGAAACTATGGAACTATGGTCACACATCAATACCTCACACCTAAATATTGCTCGTTCTCAAGCAATCAAACTACACTTATAGACACAACCTTGAGCACTTTGTTTTTACATAATTGGGGCACACCATACCAATGACATTGGTTTATAGCAATAATTAAACTCTAGCATATGCAATCACATACACTTCCCTTTTATTAGGCCATACTTTACGAATATTCACAACAAAGACAACATGCTCCTAAAAATTCTAACCTCAAAAACCAACTCAATGTCACAATGCATCCATGGCTCGAATGCCCAACATCATAGAGAGAAGTCTAATAACATTACCTATCCCCTGTGGAACCATGTGCCCTCACCACAAGAATAAAAGAGTAAGTTGAATTACATATTCAAATCAAATGCTCAAATATATTTTAAGGACTCATATATATCAAAGAATATTGCTCACTCTCACACAAGAAGTCACATGCATGCAGGTGGTACCATAGACTTGTCCATAATGTAAATCTCTACTAATGTAAGTTCACTCGATCTGAAATCAATTAGGATTTTTTCAAAGTTGTAATGTGGAATGAGGAACGGGTAGGATATATTTAGGAATAGTGGTTCATCCTCCTAAGCACTTTGCACATCACTTAATAATCTTTATGCGCAAATTTCTCAACCCCCTTGAATTTCACAAACAAAATTATCCCTAACAACGTACCCTTCTTCTTTAAGTACTACTTTAATTCATACCCACTAGCAAGAACAAGACAATAATTTATTAATATCTATTTTTCATTCTGTCTTTTTTATAGATTTTTCTCCTTTTTTTGAAGATCCCAGTAATGTATTACTTTACAAAAAAAATGTACCTTTATTCCTTTCATTGGTTCCACTCAAAAACCATTCCATACATAGTCCCTTCTTACTTCTTTTAGCGCACATTTCACAATTAACTTGCTTTAAGAGGTAAAAGGAACAAAAATATCAATTCAGAACAAAAAGGGTATAGGTTTGCAATATGGGTGCCAAATAAAAGTCTATAGATTTAAAAGGGTTAGCTAGTGACAAATATTTATTTGTGATAGCGATAACGCTCGAAAAGACATCAAAGAAAGCCTAAAATCATTTTTCACACCAAGCTTCACCTAAAATTTCACTTCAACTCACATATCAGGCAAGTTCTAGACACAAGTTTAATACATGAACTATACAAAATCTCACCACACGTGGCACATGATTCACTAAGGATGGTCTCATTCCGATCTCAAACTAATGCAAGTATTCATAGAGCCACAAGATATTAAGCATTAAGCACAAAGTGGACATAAGTCAAGAAAATGAGACGTAGGCGTCACAAAACATACTATCCAAATAACCAAGGCATCATAAGCAATTTTAGCTCATAGGGAAGATACTACACATGCCAAAGCGTAAATATGTTGCTATCAAACAAGTCAAGGGCACCTAGGAGTCTTATCTTTCTTCCTCCATGTATTTCCTAATTCTAATCTACTCTAAAAAATTAAAAAAAATAAAAGGAAAAACTACTACCCGGTTCAAGCAAAATCCTTAAAAAAGAATCGCGACACAAAGAAAAACCAAGGGAGAATTACTACACCTACCAAAAAAATCGTTTTTTTAGACTAAATCCCTCATATCAAAAAAATTAATTAATTAAAATAACACAAATAAAATAGCATAGAAAGTCACACAGGTAATCTCCTCGCCCCACTAAAATTGTGCATTGTCCCAATGCACGCCATAACTAATAAGAGGGTAAAAGAAACTCCCTGGTAGGCCGAAGTACTAGCATCTTATGGTACAGACTTCTCCCAGGCTTGATCCTTCGTGCATATACCTTATAATTAGTTCCAACCATCTGGTTTGTTGTTGCATCCTTCCTAGATTTGCTTTTTATGCTCCTAGAAAATCAAAAATCGACACTACAAAAATAATACAATTTGAAAAAAAAGTTGTAAAGCTTGGTTGCCTAAGCGCTTGATTTAATATGGCGGCATGATGCGAATCACTTTCTGCCTCCACTTTGAACTTAAGAATTGGACCCCAGATTTTGATTCTGCTCTATGATCATGCTCCTGGGATGGTGGAACGAATCTGATTGGACCAAAAAAACAATGTAGTATTCTGCACTTCTTGACCTTTAGATGAGATGTGTATTCCCGACTTTCTTGCAAGAAGAATTCCAGAATGTAGGCATCTTGTTCCTTATTCCTTGAGTCCTCTAGTGGCTTTGACGATTCTATTTCCATATCATCACCCAAACACAATGTGGAAAAATATATGCTTGGAGTGTGGACTAATGCGTTCAACTACATAAACATTAGGATTGTCAATATCGTCAACACTAATGACACTAGAGTCAACTAAATACGTATCACCAATATCCTTGGTTAACTCTAGTATATCTTCTACAATATCGGCATCCTTAAAATCTAGTTCGATTGATTGTTGGTGTTCTACTCTGCCTTTTCCACTAGTACCTGCTCGTATTTTTTTAAATCTTCCATTAAAATGGCAATTTCCGTAGCCAAATCATGCTCTTGTTGGCTACTATCCACAATATAAACTTGTTGCCTATTACAAGGTTCAATTAGTTTATTCGCTTGAGCCTCCATGATGTGAATAGTTGCCTCTTGCATTTATATCTGCAGTGGTTTCTTATCATATAGTTCCATGAAATACTTTAAAATATCTTTGATCTCCTTCAGGTCAGCTTCCCTGGGTTCTTTATTCCTATTAACTTCACTAGAAAAAAAGTAGAACCGTCATAGTAAGGGGTTGGGGGAGGATAAGACATATAATTACAACCATGAAAGTGATTATCTTGACCACCACACATATCACACACATTCCATACATAAGATTGAGTTGGTGCTCAAAACTCGCTCTCTGAAATATTTTAACAATTTTGCAATGGGTGGTTTCCTCCACAATATGCATAAAGAGGATCAAAATTAGAATTATCAACATCAAAACTCTCATAATTCCAAGATGTCATGTCTCTCAAATCAAAAATAAAAATTAAAGGAAAAAGTCAAATACAACAAAACAAAAATAAAAGTTCAAACTTGCAACCTAAAATATGTACACCTGCAGCTACACCATTAGTTCCCCAGCAACGGCGCAAAAATTTGATCACGGCCAACTATAAAAAGAACTAAGCGGTCGTTGCAAATATAATCTGGTTTACAAGTTCGGAGTCTAATCCCACATAAAACTAAGGCTTAGCTACAATTGTTCAATATCGTTAAGAAACACAAGTCCAAATAATTTCCTAATTATAAAGATTATAATATTTATTTTTATCTAATTAACTAACAAATACTAGAAAGCAGTAAAACTATCAATTAACAAGGATAAGGATTGAGGAGGTCTAGAGTTATGATTTTTCCAATTGTCGGAATATTTTCCGCTAGAAAGAAGTAAAACTATCAATTAACAAGGATAAGGATTGAGGAGGTCTAGAGTTATGATTTTTCCTATTGTCGGAATCTTTTTCGCTTCATTTTCTATAAATTTGCCTAATTTTTCTCTACCGATCATGCGCGCTCTGAGTGTGATAATTCTCACCCGAGTAACTACTACAATTTACTAGACAATATTCTCCCAAATTACGCTAACTGGCATTAAGTACGGCTCACTTGGATCGCACCAAGGTTTCGTTATTCCTAATCCCACCTTTAAACCCTCCATCTTGATCCCCCATATATGTTAGGTGTGATGTTGTTCAAAAACTACCTAAATATGCACTCTCTCCCGAGTAATACACACTAAATAGGCACAGTCGATTGAAAGCTTTCAACCAACCAAAATAATAACATAGTTGAACAAATAGAGAAAATACTAAAGCAAATCTATATTAACGTAACAGGAAAATCATCCTCCAATAGGTTCCATCAAAACTCTAAATAACAAATTAGCTATTCATAATAGTATGCATAATTACAACACTAGAATTCATAACCAATAATGGAAAAGGAAGAAGAAAGTAAAAAACTTGTAGAAGAATTCTCGCCTTGCTCCTAGTGTATTCGTTCCTCCTTAGGTCGAATCTCCGATCTAATATCAGTCTCCTATCCAATCTCGGTATGTCGTGTGTATCCGCTAAATATGGCATTTTTAGGCCTATTTATATGTGTAGGAAAAGACCTAAATGTGTAGGTAAAGTCCTAGTGAACCAGGAGGTGAAATAAATTGTCAAAACTCAGACTTGATCTTGCCCCAAGCCTGTCGTCGCTAGCCTAACGCCTGGTGGACTTTTCCTTTACCTATCCTCGCAAGCTTCAAGCCTAGTGTAACGACCCGACTCGTTGTTACGGGAGTTACCGCCCCGTTTTTCCTGTTTTATGCTTCTATATATTTCATTATATGTATTTGGAGAATCTAAAGTAATTCGGATAGAGTTTGGTTAGAAATGAGGCAATTGGTCTCTTATTTGAGAAGGTTAGTTTGGAAAAGTCAACTGAATGTTGACTTATGAGTTAGAAGGCTCGGAATGAATTTCTGATGATTCGACTAGTTTCGGGGGATGATTTATGACTTAGGAAAACAATCAGAATTGAATTTGGAGGTCCGGTGTAGAATTAGGCTTGAATTGGCTAAGGTTGGATTTTGGCAAATTCGGGATGGTAGGTGAGATTTTGATCTGAGGGTCGGAATGGAATTTCAAGAGTTGCATTAGCTCCGTTAGGTGATTTTGGATATGCGTGTAAAGTTTCAGATCATTCGGAGGTGTTTAGGTCGAGTTTTAGATCAAATGCAAGTTTCGGAAGTTTTAGTTTAACTTAGGCTTGAATCCGTGGTAATTTGATGATTTTGATGTTTATGATGGTGTTTTTATGTTACGAGCAAGTTTGAATGAAGCAATAGAACATATCTGTGCATTTGGTTGAGGTCT
>MU700554.1:9524-43311 GCA_026770625.1 Nicotiana glauca | reverse complement strand
TTGTCTTCAGAGTTCATCAGAGTTGTTGAGGTAGCTGCTTGACGTTCGCAGGACCTGACTACTCTTCCTATTTCAGTTTTATCTATATATATACATTTCCAGACTTGAGTATTGTTAGTTCAGATATTGTTATTCAGTTGTTTTAGAGGCTCTAGACTCGTGACCCCAGATCTTTTGGGAGTATTTTATCAGACTTCGTATTTCTCAGTATTATTCTTCTACAAATATTGGAGTATTATTCTAAAATTAATATATTCTCCTTAAATTGTTGGTTTTGAGATTTATTGTTGAACTGGAAGCGATTGTTGGTCAGGCTTGCCTAACTTTAGAGTTGGGCGCCATCACGACCGGTTTTGAGTCGTGACACCTGGTATCACCAGGGTCTCTCATTCTTTGCTCTCGCGGACGCTTTCGACTTGTAGGTCTCCTTTTTCTTCTACTTTCATCTCCAATTCACTTACACATAGAATAGACTCTATTATACGCAAATAAAATGTAATTTATCATTAAAGCATATAAAATGCAAGGCAAATAATGTAGGAAAGTATGGAATTATGGCCACACATAAATACCCCACACTTAAACATTGCTTGTTTTTTGAGAAATCAAACTACACTTATAGACAGAACTTTGAGCACTTTGTTTTTACACAATTGAAGCACACTATACCAATGACAATGATTTATAGCAATAATTAAACTCTAGCATATGCAATCACATACACTTCTTTTTTCTTAGGCCATACTTCACGAATATTCACAACAAAGACAACATGCTCCTAACAATCCTAACCTCAAAAACCAACTCAATGTCACAATGCACTCATGGCTCGAATGCCCAACATTATAGAGATAAGTCTAATAATGTGACCTATCCCGTGTGGAACCATGTGGCCTCACCACAAGAATAAGAGAGTAAGTTGAATCTAAATATTCAAATCAAATGCTCAAATATATTGTAAGGACTCATATATCAAAGAATATTACTCACTCATAAAAGAAGTCGCATGCATGCAATCGGTACCATAGACTTGCCCATAATGTAAATTTCTACTAATGTAAGCGCACTCGTTATAAAATTAATTAGAACTTTTTCAAAGTTATAATGTGGGCTGAGGAACAGGTAGAATATATTTAGGAATAGTGGTTCACCCTCCTAAGCACTTTGCACATCACTTAATAATCTTTATGCGCAAATTCATCAACTCCCTTCAATTTCACAGACAAAATTATCCCTAACAACGTACCCTTCTTCTTTAACCACTACTTTAATTCATACCCACTAACAAGAACAAGACAATAATTTATTAATCTTTATTTTTCATTCTCTCTTTTTTTTATAGATTTTTCTCCTTTTTTTTTAAGATCCCCAGTGATGTATTACTTTACAAAACAAATACACAATTTCTTCCTTTCATTGGTTCCACTCAAAAACCATTTAATCTCTTCTTACTTCTTTTAGCGCACATTTCACAATTAACTTGCTTTAAGAAGTAAAAGGAATAAAAATATCAATTAAGAACAAAAAGGATATAGGCTTGTAATGTGGGTGCCAAATAAAAGTCTATAGACTCAAAAGGGTTAGCTAAGGATAAATTTTTATTTGTGATAGCGATAACACTCGAAAAGACATCAAAGAAAGCCTAAAATTATTTTTCACACCGAGCTTCACCTAAAATTTCGCTTCAACTCACATACCGGGCAAGTTCTAGACACAAGTACAATATGAACTGCACAAAATCTCACCACACGTGGCACATGATTCACTAAGGACGGTCTCATTCCGATTTCAAACTAATGCAAGTATTCACAGAGCCACAAGATATTAAGCATTAAGCACAAAGTGAACATAAGTCAAGAAAATGAGACATAGGCGTCACAAAATATGCTATCCAAATAAGCACGGTATCATAAGCAATTTTAGCTCATAGGGAAGATACTATACATGCCAAAGCCTAAATATGTAACTATCAAATAAGTCAAGGGCACCTAGGAATCTCATCTTTCTTCCTCCATTTGTTTCCTAATTCTAATCCACTCTAAAAATTAAAAAAATAAAAGGAAAAACGACTACCCGATTCAAGAAAAACCTTTGGAAAATAACCACGGCATAAAGAAAAACCAAGGCGGAATTACTACACTACCTACCAAGAAAATCTTTTTTTAGACTAAATCCCTCACATCAAAAAATTAATTAATTAAACTAACACAACTAAAATAGCATAGAAAGTCACCCAGACAATCTCCTCACCCCTACTAAAATTGTGCATTGTCCCCAATGTACACCATAACTAATAAGAGGTTAAAAGAAACTTCTTGGTAGGCCGAAGTACTAGCAGCTCATGGGGTACTCAGACTTCTCCCAGGCTTGATCCTTCATGCGGGTACCTTACAATTAGTTCCAACCATCTGGTTTGTTGTTGCATCCTTCCCAGCTTTGTTTTTCATGCTCCTAGAAAATCAAAAATCGATACTTCAAAAATAATACAATTTAAAAAAAAAAGTTGTAAATCTGGGTTGCCTAAGCGCTTGATTTAACGTGGTGGCACGACGCGAATCACTTTCTGCCTCCACTTTGAACTTACGAATTAGACCCCAAATTTTGATTCTGCTCTATGATCATGCTCTTGGGGAGGTGGAACAAATCTGACTGGACCAACATAACAATGTGGTATTCTACACTTCTTGACCTTTAGATGAGATGTGTATTCCCGACTTTCTTGCAAGAAGAATTCCAGAATGTAGGCATCTTGTTCCTTATTCCTTGACTCCTCAAATGGCTCGAACGACTCTATTTCCATATCATCATCCAAACTCAATGTGGGAAAATCTATGCTTGGAGTGTGGACTAATGCGTTCAACTACATAAACATTGGGATTGTCAACATCGTCAACACTAATGACACTAGAGTCAATTAAATATGTATCATCAATGTCCTTGGTTGAGTATCTCTTCTACAACATCGGCATTCTTAAAATCTAGTTTGATTGATTGTTGGTTTTCTACTCTGCCTTCTCCACTAGCACCTCCTCGTATTTTTTTTAAATCCTCTATTAAAATGGCAATTTCTGCAGCCAATTCATGCTCTTCTTGGATACTATCCACAATGTAAACTTGTTGTCCGTTACAAGGTTCAATTAATTTATTTTCTTGAGCCTCTATGATGCCTTTTGCATTTGTATCTGCAGTGGTTTCTTATCATATAGTTCCATGAAACACTTTAACATATCTTTGATCTCCTTCTGGTGAGCTTCTCTGGATTCTTTGTTACTATTAACTTCACCAGAAAAAAGTAGAACCATCATAGTAAGGAGTTGGGGAAGGATAAGACATATAATTACAACCATGAAAGTGACCATCTTGACCACCACACATTCCACACATAAGATTGAGTTGGTGCTCATAACTCGCTCTCGGAAATATTTTGACAATTTTGCAATGGGTGGTTTCCTCCACAATATGCATAAAGAGGATCAAAAGTAGAATTACCAATATCAAAACTCTCATAATTTCAAGATTCCATGTCTCTCAAATCAAAAATAAAAATTAAAGGGAAAAAAATCAAATACAAGAAAATAAAAATAAAAGTTCAAACTTGCAACCTAGAAATATGTAAACCTACAGCTACACCATTAGTTCCCCGATAACGGCACAAAAATTTAATCACGCCCAACTATAAAAAGGACTAAGTGATCGTTACAAATATAATCCGGTTTACAAGTTTGGAGTCCAATCCCACATAAAACTAAGGCTTAGCTACAGTTGTTCAATATCGCTAAGAAACACTAGTCCAAACAATTTCCTAATTATAAAGATTATAATATTTATTTTTATATAATTAACTAACAAATACTAAAAAGCAGTAAAACTATCAATTAACAAGGATAAGGATTGAGGAGGTCTAGAGTTATGATTTTCCCTATTGTCGGAATCTTTTCCGCTATGTTTTCTATAAATTTGCCCAATTTTTCTCTACCGATCATGCGCGCTCTGAGTGTGGTAATTTTCTCCCGAGTAACTACTATAATTTACTAGACATATTCTCCCGAATCACGCTAACTAGCATTAAGTACGGCTCACTCGGATCGCACCAAGGTTTTGTTATCCCTAATCCCATATTTAAACCCTCCGTCTTGATCCCCCATATATGTTAGGAGTGATGTTGTTCAACAACTACCTAAATATCCAGTCTCTTCCGAGTAATACACACTAAATAGGCACAGACGATTGAGAGCTTTTCAACCAACCAATATAATAACGTAGTTGAACAAATAGAGAATATACTAAAGCAAATATATATTAACGTAACGGGAAAATCATCCTCCAATAGGTTCCATCAAAACCCAAAATAACAAATTAGCTATTCATAATAGTATGCATAATTACAATAGAATTCATAACCAATAATGGAAACAGGAAGAAGGAAGTGAAAAACTCATAGAAGAATTCTCCGCCTTGCTCTTAGTGTGTTCTTTCCTCCTTAGGCCGAATCTCCGGTCTAATGTCGGTCTCCCCGCCAATCTCGGTCTGTCGTCTCTCTCCCCTCAAAGTGGCAATTTTTAGGTCTTTTTATATGTGTAGGAAAAGATCTAAACGTGTAGGTCAAATCCTAGTGAACCAGGAGACGAAATAAATCTTCAAAACTCGAACTGGATCTCGCCCTAGGCCTGGCGTCGCCAGCCTAACGCCGGTTGGACCTGGCCTTTACCTGGCCTCTCATTCACTGTTCCCGCGCACGCTTTCGACTTTTATGTCTCCTTTTTCTTCTACTTTCATCTCCGGTTCACCTACACATAAAATAGACTCCATTGCGTGCAAATATAGTGTTATTTATCATTAAAGCATATTAAATGCAAGGCAAATAATATACGAAAACTATGGAATTATGGCCACACGTCGGCAGTCATTGTTATAGATCCGTCTCCATGGAAGCTGCTATTTGAGCTTCTGCTGAGCTTGTAAAATGACTTCATGCGCCCAAAATGTTGGCAGCAAACACGCACATGTCAAATAAGCAACATGTATTTACTTGACATACTTAATAGCCTCTCGAAGTGTCCAAATGGTAAAGGGGTAAGTTGAAGTGTTTGTCTTAACGTTAGGGACAACTTAAAAGGGTCGTTTATGTATTTCGTCAATAATATTTGATACCATTCTATTTATACACTGTATATTTAAATTTAATTGAAGAATCTAAACCCAATCAATTTTTATTTTGATGTAATATTTTCTCCGTATTACAAAAAAGTTCGCCTCGATTAAGGAACATGCAATTATTGGCCAATATATATAATGCTAACAAGTGTGTCGGACTACAGGCCCTCTATGATGGGTTGTGGCATGATATCCTGTCTCTCAACTCGTGATCAACATGATTATTGATTATAGGACATAAATCAGTGGAAATTTCAATGCTAACAGCAATATAATTATCAATTAATTAAGAGTAATTAAAGACAGCTTGTATATACAATCAAGGAAGCAAAGTCGGCCTGCAAATGTTTTATTTTTTTGTATTTTTTCTCTTTCCAATATTTTTTCATTTACTAATTCCACATAGAATAATTTAGCGCTACAAGACAAATAGAGAATCAACAAGATTGGCTACCGGAGGTGCTCCTCCTCCTCTTGGCCGCCGGAAAAAGATGCCATTCCTCAGCCACCACTCCATCAAAGTCAAGCTGGTGAATATTCCCATGATTAGTAACATCAAAGAAGCAACCATCTGATAATCCGGCAGCCATGTCGCCGTCGCTGCCGCCACAAGGCGGCTTGGCTTTGCGACGGCCGGCTCCTACGGGCACGTTCCGTAGGGCCCCACCGGCCGTCCAGTACCTTTGACAGCCTTTGCAAAAATGTCTTGGTTGGTTAACATTGTAGTTGTTGAAGTAACAAAACTTGGTTTCCATGCTTTTGCATCTAGGGCAAGGGATGATTTTGTCTGGCTTTTTTTCTTGATCTTCATCAATATCATGATCATGATCAACCTTGTTTGGTTGCTGATGATGATCATGACCTTTTGCAGCATGTTTTGCTTGAACTTGTATTGTTGCACCAAACAACTTGATGCCTTGTGAGATGCGACTTTCTTGAACTTGAGCCATATTTTCTTGGTTTTTGGGGGTGGGGTGGGGTGGGGAGGCAAGTGAATGTATATGTCTGATGTAGAGGAACTTAATTAGGAGTTGATATATATATAGAGAGAGAGATAGAGATGTGTATATATATGCACTCAAAAAGGAAAAGGCAAAAAAGTGCAGAGTGAGGTTTAGATGTTGGGGGTGGATGGTGGGTTAGATAGGGGAGGAAAAAAGTTCATAGAAATGATGGAGGAGAAAGAGATCTAACTGAAAAAGAGTATAAAAGTATAGAATAAAAAGGAGATGTAGAGAGAAAAAGGGTGAGTCAAGAAAGAAAAAGCTCATGGGTGATGAGCAGAACTTCTTTTTATGAACTTTTGTATGCTGTAATTTATATTTTCAATTTACTTAAACCTATTTTTTTTTTTTCCCTTCCAAAAAGGATGAATCATTTCTAAATTTGATAATAATTTAGCTTAAACTTACAACTCTATCCGGAATGAGAAGATTTCATAACCACACAAATACTCTGGACCCATTTGGACTTGTTTAGGACTACAAATTTCAAAAATTTCATTTTTTTCTTAAACTCCGTGCTCAATCAAACATGTTCACGTAAATTGGAACGGGAAGAGTATTACTCTAGTGTTATTCCTCTTGTTCTTCTAAACTTACTGAGCAGTAGTTGCAAAGTGGATTAAAAACAGTTATCAAATATTATTCACTAAAAAATGAGTTGGGTAATGAACTTTTTAAAAGCGGGTTAAATATGAATAAGAATTATATTATTCGCCAGTTAATTTATTTTTTACCCGTATTAAATATGGGTGCTGGTTGAATAATTTATCTGTTATTGCATTACCCGCTTTCGAATCTCATATCCGACCTGACCCGCCTATTTGCTATTCCTCCAGTTATTGAGTTAGCAACATTTACAACAAAAAATTAGTATACAGTTAAAATATTTCCTCTGCTGTAACCTTTAATATAGTTTGACTCCACATGAACTTTAAGATTAAAATAAAAAACTTATAATCTTAAATATGTAACTATAAAACTTCTCATCTTAAATATGTCATGAGTGACTATAAAATAATTTCTTTAAAGATAAACTATAAAGTTTAAACTTAATTACTTTGAAATATAGAAATATATTTTTTTAACGGACTAATGGAAATATTATACGAAACAAATCGGAATGAACTAATAACAAAAATTTAAACCTAATGTTCAAGATAATATTTAAATTTATTTTTAAAACAGATCCAGATTAATAACTGAGTCACCATTAGACTGATTAAAAGGAAAGTATGGAAATAAAATGGGAATTTTGAAGTCCAATTTATTATGATTCCCCAAGCTTTAATTTGTGTGTGATTTTTAGCCAATGACATTATGAAACTCTATCTCAAAAAAGTCACTGTTTGTAATGCTGCTACTGATACTTAGCATTTATAACAAACATCTTCCTTTAGACTAAGAAAAAAGGGAAAGTAAAATCATTGGTTTTCAAGTATACTAATTGTGTGATAGACACAATTAGGTGAGCAAAAAGTGAAAAAGGAATAAAGTAAGTTGTAAATTTTCCAGTAAAAGAATAAAAGGAAAAAGAGAGCCGCCATGAGCAACAAACAAAGGTTCTTTTTTTCTTTTTATTCTTTGATATATGGGGGTTGGATTCTTTTTGTTGGGTGAGGGGGGTGGTATGAAAAAGTTGATGCTGAACTTTTTGTCCACATCATTACTCCACGTCATCGTATTGTGTTGAAAGTTTCTCCATGGAGTGGGACCCAGAGCCAGGTAGGTTGATTATATTTTTCAACAAAGTGAGAGTGTTAAGATAAGGGATGAATTAAAAGAGATAAAGCTGGAAAAGGCAGGTCTTTTCTAGGTTTAGTTTAATATCAAATCTGGATTAGCTTTTTCCTAAAGTATTTTCTTTTCTTTAATCAAGATTGAGATTATGCTGACACATCATGTTCTTGTGGTTTTAATCCTTAAGGGTGAAGCTCCATCATTTTCTTCCTTTTTCTTGTTATGGCAATAACATGATGAATAATTTATTTTTACGTCGTGTTTGTATGGAATTAAATATTTTAAATTTAATAATTAAAATTAATATAACAATAAATTAAAATTAAAATATAATTAGTAATTTTTGTTGTTATATTAATTAGTAATTTTTGTGATATAAGAAAAGAAACAGCAGATATCATACTAAATTTAAAATTAGGAACATGTTTGGAAAGCCACCTAGGAATTGGATTTAGGTGTAATTGGGTGTAATGACACAATTTGACATGTTTGTTTGGCCAAGTAATTACTTGGTCAACATGGAATTCGGTGTAATTGGAGGAGTGTAATTACATCTCCAATTCTCAAGGGAGAGGTGAGAATTGGTAGTAATTACACTGTATAATTACAAGGTTATTTTTTATTTTCTTTCCTTTTTATTTTTATTTTAATTTTTTAATTTTATTTTTAATTTTTAATTTCTTTTAAAATTTTACAATATATTTTTCTTTGTACATTATTTATCTTTTATTATTCTATTTTTTGAAACTACACCTCCTAATATTATAAATAATTAGTCATTTACAAACTTGTCATATAATGAGTGATGTAATTAAAGTGGAATTTCATTGTTTAATATGGTTATAAACTTATTATGTTTCCTAATCTAAAATTATAGTGAAACTTACTATTATTATGTTGGAATTTGACATATGCTAAATAATTTTTTTTTTGAATTTTGGAATTATGTTATATTCATGGTTCTAATTTACTTGTTTTAGTAGATGGATGAAGTGGAGGTTAGCATCCGGAGTATTGTGTGACAAAAGAGTGTCAGTGATACTCAAAGGTATGTTCTATAAAGTGGTGGTTAGGTCGGCCATGATGTATGGGGCTGAGTGTTGGCCGGTTAAGAAATCACATATCCAGAAGATGAAGGTAGCAGAAATGAGAATGTTGAGGTGGATGTGCGGGCATAGTAGGATGGATAAGATTAGGAATGATGATATTAAGGAGAAGGTGGGTGTGGCTTCCATTGATGACAAGATGCGGGAAGCAAGGCTCGGGTGGTTTGGGCACGTTCAGAGGAGAAGCCTAGATGCTCCGGTAAGGAGGTGCGAACGGCTAGTTATGGAGGACTCAAGAAGAGGTAGAGGACGGCCCAAGAAGTATTAGGGGAGGTGATTAGGCAGGATATGGCGATGCTCCAGATTTTCGAGGACATGACACTTGATAGGAACATGTGGAGGTCGAGTATTAGGGTTATAGGCTAGTAGGTAGTTGAGTTTTGCCTTATGTCATAACTTTGGGAGACTAGTTTGGCAGGGATACTATTTTGCTTTTGTTTTGTACCATCCCTTTGTTTTCATGTTGTTCCTATGTATGTGTGTGTGTGTGTATATATATATATATATATATATATATATATATCATATTATTTCTATGGTATTACTAATATTGTCTTCCTTTGTCTTTTTGTCTTCTTGAGCCGAGGATCTTTCGGAAACAGCCTCTCTATTCCTCCGGGGTAGGGGTAAGGTCTGCGTGCACACTACCCTCCCCAGACCCCACTAGTGGGATTCAACTGGGTCGTTGTTGTTTAGTAGTATTGGCTCACGCCGCATGTTGTTTATTTTTTAGTTAGAATTGATAGATCAGTTTTGTCAAACATTTGAATAATGTTATGACATTAGATTTAAATATTAATTTATTTTATCAAATATAAATTCCATGATGTTCTTACAAAAACGTATATTTTTAATTTTTGTACATATCTAAACTAAGTATTGTTAGTTTAAAAAATATAGATAAATTATTTTTACAATATTAGTTATAAATATATGATTACTTATTAATGTATATTCACAAAAAAATATACATCTTAAATACCAAATATAATATCATTTATACTTATAAAAATTTATAGGCATATATTTATTATATTAGCTTTTAAGTTTTGATAATTACTTAATTTACCTGGAAACAGCCTCTCTGCCCCTCGGGGTAGGGGTAAGGTCTGCGTACATATTACCCTCCCCAGACCCCATTTGTGGGAATATACTGGGTTGTTATTGTTGTTGTTGTTGATAATTACTTAATTTAAAATTCAATCTAACTGTGTAATTACACTTGTGCAACCAAACAGTAAACTTGTAATTACACTGTAACTACACTATGACAAACAAATAAGTCGTCGTAATTACACAACTGAATAATTACTATGCTGTGTAATTACTACCCTAATAATTATACCAATTACAATTATAGGGTGCCTTTCCAAACAGACTCTAGAAGTTAGTATATCCTATACAATTGTGGTAAGATGGTCTACTTCTATTTCCTACCTATCTTGATCATTCTGGTTAAAACTAGTACACTATTGATAATTTTAAGTATAATTATAATTATAAGACTTTTTTGTCCAAAATTCTCTTGAAAATAATTAATACACTCTAAATCTTAGTTAAATCACATTTCTTCTTCTTTAGCTCATGTATATAAATTATTAGACGGTATAGAAATGATTGCATATACTGCAGGGCACAAATCTTATCTCATAACAATGATGATGCTCGCGGTAAGGAAAATAGGAACTTCCATATATAACCGAACTCTTATAGCCTTATTGTTGGGCTAAAATTGTCCAATAATGTATTATTCGTTTTGGGTCAAGTTTAAGAGTATTCAATTTTTTATAAGTAACTTATTTTTCTTTTCTACTTTTCATATTAGATTTTGTTCACTCACCCAATAATCTCCCCATTGAACTAATTAAGTTCCATATGAACCATCATTGTTCATGGACTAATTTGGAAATTAATTGTATGTCACCTACATGATCAGAGTATTTATGGTCACCGAAGCCCAGAGGAGAGGTTGTATATGAGAATTTGAAGCTATGGGTAAAGGCAATAAACCGGCTCATAGACGGGCAAAGGCACTAAGTCGGGCCCTACGCCATCACTCCTCCATCTCTATACTCGTCTCGTCAAACTATTGGCTTTGATAGCAGTTGTTGAGTTAAAACTGTCCAAAGATATTCTTAACATGGTATGATATTATCTATTTTGGGCCAAATGCGTACGGTTTTCCCCAAAAAACCTCACAACATTAAGAGTATATTCAACTCCTTATAAGTACCTTATTTTTCTTTTTTATTTTCTATGTGGAACTTTGCTCAACAAATACCAGATCAAAAGAGAGAAAAAGAAATAACTGTCCTTTTGTAAGAGAGCAAGCCACCAAAATTTTAAAAAAAAAAAATTGAAAGAAGAAGAAGAAAAGAAAATGGAAAGAAGAAAAGGAAAAAGGAAATAAAAGGGTTTTCTCCCTACACTAATGAAAAAAACATTGACTTGACTTGAATAAGGGGAACAAAGAAAACCATAAAAAGAGATAAGAAATTTTTGGAGTGACATAAAAGGGGATGAATTTGATACTTTAAAGCTGGATGCTTGTTATGGTAAATGCTATTCCTTTTTGCTTACTTTAATCAAAGTCTTTGCTTTTCAAGCATCTAATATTTTTATTTCCTTTTTAATTGTGCCACCTTTTTCAAAATCAATTAGAATTTTTGCAATATGTGTTGTTGTCTGAGTAGCTTTCAGTTCATAAATTACTAATCAAATGAAAAAGTAGACTACTCTTTTTAAAATTTTCAAGAATATGGTGTTACCTTTAATAAAGTTATCTTTTTCCTTTTCTTTGATCAAAACTGTTTATTACTATTACAAAAGTAAGAGCTTCTTCATTTCCAACACAAAACTTTTCTTTTATTCAAAATTAAACAAGCATTCTCGTCCTTTACATGGAAAAGATATATGCACTTTTGCTTTATGGGTTGCTTTTAGGGTCTGATTAAAAAAAAATTAAAAAGGTCGTTGAATAGAATATTCAATCTTATGGTTGTAATTACTTCTTCACATTTTCCATTTAGCTGCAGTACAGTTACTAGTATAAATAGAAATATATTTTTTCTATTTGTTTGTTGCACGATTTGCCAGAGATCATTTTATACCTACTGAGCTGTATATATAATCGATTCTAGAAAAGCTTATCAGAGGATACAATTTCATTTATTTAATTTCATCGTCAAGTGTATAGATTTCTAAATTAAACATTCACTCTGAAGCTTGATGCCATAAAAGAACATATATGCTCGGATAATCTTTCACCACTAAATCTAGTCATGCCATTTAAGACTTTGGTGATCTCAAAACAAATAATTCTACTTGTATGGGCGAAGCTACGTTACGATAAGAGTGATCAATAGACCACCCTTCGTCAGATAATAATTACACTACATATACAGATAAAATATTAGGTTTTAAAGGTATATAATATGTATTGAACATTCTTTCTTGGAGTTTTTTTTACTTCTTTCAAGTTTGAACATCCTTAAAAAAATTCATGGCTTCGCCACCGATTACTTGGGAAGATACCTAAAAACATAAATAAAATTCAACCCGATTGTATAACAACTATATCATCTTTAAGAAGACATTTCTTTTATATTTTTGTGTGCCAAAATATTACCACAAATAAAAGTTGGGGTGCCAAATATCACCACCTAACACTATATATTAGTTTGAAAAAAAGGTAAGGAAAAAAAATACACTAAACTAATAAAAAGCATATCAGGGGGTGTGTTGGAAAGGCTAAATTACATGTTGTTGCTATTGTTGATGATAACCAAGTTGCTTAAATTAATCAAGGGAAAGAAAGAAGTCTTTACTTTCCCTTTCTTTCTTTTGTTTATTTATTCGTATCTTCTTCTGTAATTAATGCTATTTTCCTCCAATCAAGGCCAAGTTGAGACTTCGGAATGCATCATCCTGATTAAAAATAGTTAACGTTATAACTGTTGATATTGTAGAAGATAAGAGTAATCCGTTCTTGATACATGCATCTTATTCAGAAGATATTGCTTTGTTTTTTGGTCCTTATTAATTATTGTTGCCAATTTCTCAGCCTTTTTAGGAAAGAAACAGATAAGGTTTAATGGGGTCCTTTTATGCCACAAAAATTTCTTGTCCTATTGCTTGGTGCATACTTGTTCTAAAAACTATTTGTTCTTGCCTCTTGCTATTTTAAATGATCTGTAGATAATGTGCTGTTTTTTTCCTTTTTTGGGGGATTCATCCAGTATATCGATCTTCTGATCTCTTATAGTACCTGCTAAGTGGAAATCCAAACTTAGCTAGCGTTTGGACATAGATTTAGTTGATACTTGAAAAAATAATTTTTGAAGTAGTTTTGAAAAATAATTGTTGGAAGTTGAAATTATGTTTGGACATGCATTTTATTTGAAAAAATTTTGAAGTTTTGTGAGTGGAAGAATAAGTTTCACTCAAAATCTACCCTAAACTAAATTTTGGGAACTTGAAAAATAATTTCAGAAATTTTTCAAAAATAGATCATTAATCTATGAACAAACAATGTTTTCAAAAAAGATCTGAAAAAAACCTTGCCAAAATATATGGCCAAACGGGTCATGAAATACTTTTGTTCTTTATTTTGTTCTGCCATATTAACTGCAAAATTCAAATATATGGAAAGTTACACCACATCACAGAAACACCAGCGTGAAAAGAGGGACAAATTTCACGTTACAATATAATTTAGTTGGCTGTCTTTCAAGGCAAAAGGTATTGCATTTTGTTTGTGTTGTAAAAGATACAAAGAAAAAGAAACCAGCAGAAAACAAGGAACACCCTAATAGAAACAAGAAAGCCAGTCGAAGGTCATGTTCTTAAGCAATCTCAGTTCATTTCTGCGTAAGTCATGCCCAAAAGTCAATTTCAAAACTCTCAAGCAAACGTGTTCCACCTAGTAATATCAGCTATCCGATTAATGATTATGAGCAGCCATCAAGCAAAAGTTTTAAGGTTGTCTTTGTCCAAAAACTCATCCCGCTACTTTTTTTAAAATATTTTTTAAGCATCTGGCATTCAAACCCTACTTGTCCAATTAATTTAGAATCGCATGCACTAGGTAGGAGTGTTTCTTATTGTAAAAGTTGTCCATGTTCACGTCTCCTGGCCCGATACTTCTGATTAAGGATGAAAGAATCTCTAACTATGCCACCACACGGCTTAATGGTCATCAAGCTACTAGCCTTGTCTATAGGTAGGTGGCTATCCTGTTTTAGTAGAGCAACTAGAACATAAGTTGGGTTGCAACTTGCAGATTTGCTATATTTTGGGTGCAAGTTGCCACGGTTCTCGGTGTTTGACCCTAATTTTCAGTGTAAATCAGCAGAGCGGAAGACAGTCAAACACAATACTAAAGCTATATAAACAAATACTAGTAGTAAACCTTTTCCCCATGATTCCAGCATAGAAGCAAACGACATGGTCAGAATCTTTTTGAGTCGTGGACAACAGGTTAAGCTACAGATAAAGAAGATATAATAATACTGAAGTGAAGTGATGAATTTATTACCATGACTATTCCAGTTTGAGAAATTTCAATATATTTTTTAACTATTAAAAATATATAATTTCACAACTTTCAAGAATTCAAATTCATACGAGTATTAAAATCTTATACTTCGAAGTTTTCTTATCAACTTAAACTTTCACTCATTAGTATAATATTTTTTCCAGAACAGCTAATAATATACAAGTACAAAATAACATTTTTGAGCACCGTGTTTAATCAAATGGCAATGCCATCATGTAAAATAGACTAAATGCAGTAAAATGAATTTATCAGTAAAACAAACATGTTAGCATCTTCATGAAAGCTGTTGATGAAAATCTCGTGATATTACAGTCTATGATTTGCCAAGGAGCCAAATAGCACATATAAATTTAGTGAGTGTTAGGACTGGACAACGTGCAGTTGAAGCTAGAAAGAAAGGTTGAAAGCATCAATGAGAGGTGTCTTCATATGAAAAAGGCTTATGCATAAATGATGCCTCGATAATCAAGTTGCTGGGTCATACTAGAGCACAATGTTTACAGAAACAGGTTGAAAGCTACCTAAGGGAAAAAGCTAATCGAGATACAACAGGACCTAAGAATAATTACAGAAAATAACTAGTTATTTACATATTAATAAGACCTCTCACCCAAGTCCAGAAGCAAAATTATACATGGTTGGGTTTGATAGACTAATGTCATCATGCTTGGATAAGAATTCAAGTGTCACTCCAGTTATCTTCTCCATCATCACTTCCAACTGCCTGAATATGTGTCAAAGAAAGGAACAAGTCAGTCAAGAGTTTAGCTAAATATATTGGTAAAGAGGAACCATCTCAATCCACTATTTCTGTGTTCATCATTCTTGGAGTGACCAAGAGGGTGGGCATTTTTTTGGGGGGGTGGGGGGGGTTAGAAGGGAGAGAAGGATGCAGGATAAGATGTTGATACCTGACGGATTGCATTGGCCTTCTCCAAAATTGCAGTGACCTTGACGCTTGCTGGAGGCCCTGAAGTTCCTGCTTGTTTTGCTGGAGCAGTTCGTCTGAGATTGAAGGACTGAATCATACAATAAAAGAGAAAGTAGGTAAAGTGAATTCCTCAAATGGCATGAAATTGGACTAAATAGCTCATTTTGGTAAATAGTAGACATTTCATCCTCAAGTTTTAAGATCATAATTTCACAATGACTTCAACCCCACTCACGATTCAAAGAAGAGTGAAACATTACAACAAAGCATTGGAGAAATTATCTATAGAAAGCGGTTTGGTAACAATCAAATTGAGAAAGCAAACTAATAAAGTAGTTCAAGGAAAGAAGCTAGCAAACCTTTCAAGAGCAGGCTACAACTAGCTTAGCTATCCAATATCCAAGTGGAAAAAAGTTTTTTGCCGATTTTCAAAATCAGAGATAAATTCTTGAAGTATTCAGGTAATTTACACGGGCTGAAGGAAAATTAAAAGATGAAATGGCAAGTAAATCCAAAAAACTAAATCAAATATAAAAACCAGTGGCGGGCCCATATTCGACTACCAATGGGGCAATAATGACCACTCACTTTAGCTCTAATCTGGTGCAGGAAGTCTTCCTTTTCATTGATTCCTCTGTTATTTTTAGCATGATCAATGAGTTCCCGCCCACTTGTGTCTATCGAGTCTGGCTGCTGCATATGTAAATGCATAATAGTCACCTCCTACTTAATTCAGTGTGATATGAAAGTGGAAAAGAGAACCTTCTAGATAAAATTTCAATTCCTTTTTTTCTTTTTGAAGTTTCATAGTGGGATCAAGAAGAATACCTTGCTTTTCAATGAAAATGCAGCTTCAATAACTTGGTGTTGCTTAAATGGAGGAGGCTTAGGTTGATGTGAAATGGTAGATCCAAGCTCCTTGTGATCAAACACATGATGGTTTTCAGAGGAATTATGTAGATAATCTTGTTCGTCATCTAAATGTGATTGTGTACTCTGCCACTGTATTGGAGGGAGAGGAGGAGGAGGCGACGTAGACTCCTTAGCAGACAATGGCTCTAGATCTCTTACAGGCAGAGCATTACCAACTCCGTGCTTGAATAAGGAATGCTGGGTATCCAGAACTGGAAGATCAAATAAATTATCAGACTGACAATCCTCCAGAGAGTATTCTGCAAAAGGAATATGACGTCCACTGCAGGGGCGCAGCTCCTGCTGAGATGTCCACCCATTCTCCAAAGATGTTGACGTTGATTCAGTTAATGATATTCTTTGCAAAGCATCGTATACTTCTTGGTCCTTTAAACTAGGAGAGTTACCAGATTCCCACTGTTCAGAGTTTGACTCTGAGTGATGGCTAAGATAATCATCTGACAGATCGGGAGATGATCTGGAAAATGTCTCATCATCCGAGTCTGAACCAGCTTCTTGCAGAGGAATAGAAGGCTCTGGTACCAGCTGAAATGAAGGAAAGATACCTCCATTGTTTTCATGGATGTTATTCCTATCAGGAAATCTGAGTTTCAGTTTCGAAGCCTCAATGCCATCTATCGGCTGGAATGAGATCTTCATATGTCCAAGTGGGGGAGACGAAGAAGGTGATGTAAATGAGGATCCACTTCCTGGGAAGTCTTTAATTCTACCGGAAAATGTTCTACCCACAAAATGTTGGTAATCATTCATTGGCTCATTAATTCCAGTGTTCAAGGAACTGACTGAATCAGTGTTATCATTCCAACCAAGTGAGAGTTTCCCGTGAAATCCATTAGTAAGCAGTCGATTACCTAGTTCAAGAATACGTGATGAATTCTTTCCATTCTCTTGACCAGCTCCAATAGTTTGGGATTCCAGACTCACCGCTCCCACTGTGCTAGATGTCATTATACCAGATCCACTTAAACAACTCTGTAGGGGCTTATCAGTGCAATTTTGCTGGTATAAGTTACTTGACTTCTCAAGCTTGACATCTAAATCTTTGGCTGAAAATCTCGAAGATATGTTCTTAATAGAAATGCCAACTGCTTGAGCAGAATTTTGGCTATCAGCTTTATCTCTTGATTTATTCTGCACAATATCTTGTTTTCCTGCATGTTTCTGATTGACAGGAACAGGTTCTTGTCTTGATGTACCAACTATATCATTTTGATTAGCTTCATAAACTTGACCAACAGTATTTATTACACCATCTGGCGGCTTTGAGGGCTCAAGCCCGAGCAAGCCACCATTTGTCCAGAATTTGACTGGAGGAGTGCCCAGAAGCTGGGGTGGGGGCTTTTCAGAGTCAGAAGGACCACACAGAATCTTGTTGACCATTGGCAATCCTGAACCGGTTCCCCTAGGGCTAGAGGTGATATGATTACTAACAAGTGGCTCTACTTGTGATGCTTCCAGAATATTGGATCTTTCACTTGAAGGGACACCCAGAGAACTGTTTGGTTTAAAAGCAGTTCTAGCTATCTGAGGAGACGATAAAAACTCACCACACTCTGAAGAGATATTCTCTGGAATTTCCTCACATTTTACTTTGCCAGAGGAAGAGAAAGCTCCAGGGTCAGAGTCAGCAGATGCAAAGTTGGTATTACCACCAAAACCACTGTTTTCAGGGGAATTTCTAGCTGCGACTTCAGGTGTATTAGTAGACAAACTCCGATCAGAAAGTTCTTCTCTAATTCCAAGGGTTCCATTCAGGGGTGATGCAGTCTTCAGACTAGATTCCAGCTCCACTGCTCGTTTTCTTTGACAATCTAAATCAGTTTCAGACTCTGACTCAATGGTGTTTAGTGCATCCATAAAATTGTCAGTTTCACTTTCAATGTCATCAAACTGGCTTTCATAAGAAGTCAACCTTGGTATAATTTCAGCCTCAAGCTCAGAACTTCGTTGTTCAATGTTTTCAGATATAGCAAAATTCAATACCCGAGTATCTAGGAGTAGATTTTCTTGACCTGTATCCAAACTCTCATCATTATCATACTTCAGGATTATAGGGTCCAACGTTTCATTCTTAACACTGCTAGTTAAGAAAGGCAAATGAGGAACAACTTGCTCTTGTCGAAAATTGTTACTCTCTTCATCAGATATGACCCAGAGCTTTTCATCAGGAGAAGCATCTTCTACTGAAGCATTTGGATTCATCTGCAATGGAGAGTAGAACACTTCCTTAGACGCTACTTCTGCAGTTCTCATCTTACCACTGCAAGCAACAGACAATAAGTCACGCCCAATTTGTTCATCTGTTAAGCTATTCCCCATATCACTGTACTCATCATCACCTTTCCGATCAGGGAAAGCACAATCGAGCAAAGCATCATGCTGAATCTGGGGTGGAGAAGAGAAGGATTCTCTAGACTCTTGTTTCTCACGTCCTGTATTATCATTCCAAGTAACAGAAGATGTGCAGTGGCCAGCTTGCTCTTCTGATACACTATTATCAATGTCATCACAAACAACTTCACTTCTTTCCTCAGGAAAAGCGTGATCAAACATATTGTTAAGATGTAGCTGCGACGTCGAATCAAAGGATCCTTTAGGTTCTTGTATGTCAGGTTGCATCTTCAAATTCCACGCATCGGATGTTGAAACAAGGTCAGTTAGCTCTTGTGACAAATCTTTTCCATTATCATTGTAAGCATGATCACTCTTTTCTTCAAGAAAAGAATAATCAAAAGATTGGTTATGCTGCATTTTTAGTGGAGACGAGACAGTCTCAGATTTGCCATCTTCAGGTTGAATTGAGAATTTTTGCGAAACAAATTCCCGCTGCCCCGACCCATGTCTCGAATCTAAGTCAGATTTCAGGGTGGTGTCATATGTGCAGAAACTATGAACCAGGGAAGGTCGCCTATCCAAATTTCTGGAAGAAAATGGCATTCTGCAATGTGCAAAGATCACAAAGTTATATTTCAGCAAAATCCTATCTGTAAAAGCTATGAATATAAAATCCTCATAATACGTCAATTCTCTGAGGTCACCACTTTTTCTCCATCTTGCCGGTCCATAAGAGAAGACAAGTAATGCATACCTACTACCATGATTGGGCATAGATGCACTACGAGAGACTTCTCCATTCCTCCTCCATGATCGTTTCTTCTGTTCAATGTTGACACATATTTGTGACAGAAATTTGTTAAAAGTATCATCAGAAATTAACAAGCTTGCAATAGCACAGATTTTTGTTTAAATATTCATGAACACTTGCTGGAAGGACACCAATGAATAATTAGAAGTATCAAAGCTCAGGACCAAAGTAACAACTAGTAAAACAAAAGACTACTGTCTAGACAAGGGAATAGAATAAAATCTCAGTGCAAATATGAGCTGGGCTTTTTCTATTTTTACTAATGGAAGGCGCAATGCTTAAGGAGCCTATCCCTTACCTTTTTTTCTCAATCTGCATACATAACATTGCCTTTCATTGCTCCTCGTTAATGAGTATGGCTATCGCAAAATTGTGAGATTAAGTGGAATTATAACAGACAGTACTAACACATGCCTATTGGAACTCCTTGATGTTCACCATAGAAAGTTAAATTCCATCAGTTTCGAGCACAATTATGCACAGGTGGAAAAGTGGTTGTTAGAGCCTTAAGAGGGGCAGCTCTCCCCTCCACTACCCCCTCCCAAATTTCTACCAAAATCGCTTTAAAACTACCCCATGAGCAATCTCAAACAAGAAAAAAAAAAAGGAAAAAGGACATCCGTACATTCATATATTGTGGCAGTGGATTCCTAACATTTGGCATGAAGCTTTATGATAAATGGTATTGTAAATTTATAGTACAATTATTTAGTTTTGGAACTCCGTTTGGTTTCTATTTATCCCTTCCTCCCTCCCTTCCGAGGAATGTAGGAATGTAATTAATGAGATGTAGCTGTCCACACAAAGTAAGTTCACAAACCCAAAAGCTAAACAGATAACGCAGAAAAGTGAGATGACAAGGTGAAAGAAGAGTATCTTTGTTCCAATAATTGAAGAGGAGCCTTGGCGCATAGCTAAAATTTTCCGCCATATGACCAAGAGGTAAGAGGTCTTAGGTTCAAGCCGTGAAAACAACCTCTTGCAGAAATAAAAGGTAAGGTTGCGTACAGTAGACCTAATGTGATCCACCCCGTCCCCAGACCCCGCGCATAGTAGGAGCTTAGCGCAGTGAACTGTCCTTTTTTTGTTCCAATGATTGTTAGATGTAAGTTATAAATTAGATGCATTTGAGTATATTAAATGACAATGCTATGTCCAAAAAAGAATTTAATATGAAATACAAACCTGAATTATATAGTTTCATTAAATTTGTACATAAAAAATATTAGTGATATGGTTTCCAGTAATGTGGGAGCGATGTTTAGTTTCATTGAGTTAATTTTGTACAAGAGAGACTGGGCACCAGTTTGGCAACCAAAATTGTGCCCATACTGGAAGACAGAAAGAAACATTGATCCAAGCTTTCAACTCTTCTTTTGTCTAGAAGGCATGTATCCTATAGAGTTCCTTAAAAAATATGTATCCTATAGAGTTAAGATGAACTAGCATGGTGCAGTATAAGAAGTAGTGTTCTGAACATGAGGGACACATTTACCTTTTAAAAAAAAATCAGGATGAATTTTTTCTTTTTTCTTTTTCCTTTTTTCTTTTGAAACGAGAGTTTCGTTGAGATATTAATTAACATCTTAGTCTGTTGCTTTCTTTTTATCTTTTTATCTGCTGAATTTGTGCAATAGTTCTCAATCAAAGTTTAGTATATTACACTTTGCTTCTTTTTTCAATAATTTTTATCTATTTTAAGACATCTCTTGCCTATGTATATAAAAATGAAAGAATTACGGCCCTTTTCACTTGGCCAGGCAGCCCAACCGAAAATGGCCCAGATTTGAAGCTCTTACCCTATTTAGCCCATGTTGTACATAACTTGAAAGAAACTTCTCGGCCTTTAGCCCATTATTAAAGATACACTTTAGGGTTTTTATTATTTTCTTCTTTCTTCGTTCCCAGCACACCAAATTCTCTCTCACTGCCTCTCGCTTCTTTCTTTCTAAACCACATAGATCCATCATCCTCTCTTAACCTAGCCCCCGCTATTCCTCCTCCCTTCCCCCCTACGCAGTTTTGCCATCAATGGCTCGAAGAAGGCTCGGGCTCTTACTCCGTCGTCTCGTCCATGGTGGAAAGCAGAAGAATATTGAAGATTTTGAAAGAAAAATGAGAATACACACAGATCTGAAAATAAATAGCTCTCAAACTTGATTTGCACCAAAAAAATAACCACTAATTTTGGAAAATTTTGAAGTTTGAAGTTCTGGTCATTATTATTATGATCTTGAAGTCTCGAATCTGAAATTGGGTGTATCTTATATTATGCGTTGAATTTCGAATTGTTGGCGCAAAATTGTAAACCTATTGACGTGTTGAATCATCCAATACCTTTTACTACAACTCGAGGCTTGGATAAAAAATCATAACTATGTAGCAGTTTGTATCAACACTGTATAATAGTGTAAAATTGTGTATATGGATATACAAACACCTCTTATACACTATTATACATGTTTATACAAGTTAATACATTATTTACGGTAAGTGTAGTGTTGGACATTCTATGTTTTCTAGTGGAAATATTGTACAAGTGGTGTTTATATACATTTTTACAATATTGTATAATTGTGTATAAATGTATATATTTGTGTAAGGATGTACATACATTGTCGGTGTGTAAGAGGCCTCTACGGAAGTTTGACACTTCCTTTTCTTCTTCTTTTTCGTGTATGTGCTGTACGAAAAAGATTTTGTACGCGTTGGAGGGATTCTACAATTCATTACCAAGTTTTTATTTTTCTTTTATCCTGTTGGATTGCTTCAGCAATTGCACATAAAAGTGTTTGAATTTCTTACCTTCAGAATTATTCAGGATTTTTTACTTGCGTTGTGGCTGATTTGCATTTTTTTATCAAATGTTTAATAATCAAAGGAAATCAAGAGAATGAAAATAACTGGTTGTATAAAGAGGGAGAAATAACCGTAATTGATTGTGTGAAATAAGCTGTCTTTCGAGAATTAGCCTATTATTTTTGGGCTATAAATTTGCAAAGTGATATCTAGGCTATTATAGTGCAAGTCAGGTGTGTGAGTTGTATTTATGTGAAATTATCCCTATAAAAAACTAGAGACTTACGCTCCTAAATCTATATATTTGACATAAGAAGATCTTCTCCCTCTCTGTCAAATTTCCAGCTCTGGCCCTGCAATTATATGGTGCTAACATATCCCATAAAGAAAACTTCCGCTCTACCTATATAAATGGGAGAATTGGAGAGGCCTTTACATATTTTTCGATTTAAGATGTATTTCTCTACCTATATAAATGGGAGAATTGGAGAGGCCTTTACATATTTTTCGATTTAAGATGTATTTCTTCAACTTCTTAACATCCCTTTATGTAACATCCCGTGAATATATGAGATGATACTGCTCTTAGAAACACCAAGCAAATCACAAAGTTAAGCTGTGGCAGGTAATTTCGGAATTATTCATGACATACCTTAATCTTTCGACCCTTCTTTTCTTTTAGGACTTTTTCAATATATTCTTCATCAGACCCAACTGATGCTCTCTTGAAGAAGGTTGGATCTGAATACCTTTTCATGCAAGATCCAGGTCCACCAGGGTCAAATCTGAAGAGACAAGTAAATGTTTCAAGAGTATAGCAGGAAAATCAGGAGATATAAATATAGCTATAAATTTGGATTCACGTACTTGTCAAGCAAATGCAAGCATGGCGGCCCACGACATTCCTCATATGAATCCATGATAAATCTTGGCAAGTCATTGTATATAAAATGATTTTGTTCAGTACGGATACGGGCATGCCAATTTGATCCTGCACACCAACTGCTTCCATAAAAAAACTCGAAGAACAGGAAAAAGAAGCCATTTAAGAAGCAGAAACAGACATTCCAAACACACCAAAGTTGAAGTATTTCCTACAAGTAAAACTTTATTGGTGGAACTATTTGGAACATCATTTCTATCATAGGCAGGCATATCTGAGTTTGAGAAATTAAACCAATTACCCCCCAATCTCACTGTCACCTTCCCTTGGTTTAAAGAATTTGGTAACGGAGATCAAAAAGGCATACCAGCTGTATAAGCAAAGTGTAAATGACTCCGTTGTGCCAATACTGATTTCTCGAGTGGAGGAAGTGCAGCTTCAATTTTTTGCACACGAGCAACCAACCTGTTGCTTCTCGAGGATGTAACCATCACTTGCTCTTGTAAGCCATGAAACACTTCTGCCGCAAATCTACAAGTACAAAACTGCTCTTAACTACTAGTACATCTTTAGCATTCAAAATTCACATTTCCAATCCTTCATTAAACATCAAACTGGGTATTTCATCCCACCAAATGAAGACCAAAGAATACTATAGAGCTATATATAATAAAATGTACCACCAATCTCCCCAAGGACCATGTGTAGATCTTAAAGGATAGGGAAATGTTGATGCTCTCGAGACTTATTGGCTGTTCGAAATACCCAGTGCAACTTGCGTATCAATATCCACCTCAAACTCCAGTAACAGGATGACTATTTCAGAGAGCTAAACTTATTTGCAGTAAAAGATACCAGAACTAAAACTCAAAAAAAAAAAAAACAAAGCAACAATAGGATTTCTGTTGGACAGAATTCAATGCATAATTAAGCACAGGACCCATTCTTCTTCCTCCAAGTGGCAATGAGTCATTAACCTCTCATAAGAAGGTAAGACCGTCACATTGAACTCCTCTTCCTTATTTTAACAAATGGAATAAATGTAGTATTGTTATTTTGCGTTATGTTGTGTATTTCATGTTAATCTTAGTATGACTCCATTAATAGTACTAACTTATCTTCTCTTGTTGATGTCTTGAGCTGAGGGTCTCCTGGAAACAGCCTCTCTGCCCTCCGGGGTAGGGGTAAGGTCTGCGTACATATTACCCTCCCCAGACCCCACTTGTGGGATTATACTGGGTTGTTGTTGTTGTTGTTGGAATAAATGTAGTATCCGGACTGGCTTGCGCACACCTCAACTATTTCACCAAGTACTTGCATCCTCCCATCATTACATGTATCAGGTAACTTTACCCAATAAAGCTTAGGCCGACGGGAATAAATCACCTTAGGTGTTTTGCCTCTTTTAGGATTCGAACCTTGGTCTCTCAAGTCTCATGGTCTTCATTCCAACTTCATCTACCACTAAGTCACATCCTTGGGTTCTCACATTACCTTTTCCTAGGTGAATTATAACTACTCTGTTAATCTGTATGAGCAGTCATGGTTCAGGACTTCCCGCTAAGTTTTTATTGGCCATACAGGGTATTCCCCAGCCTATGCAATTCACAATGGTTGATAAAGGTCATCACCATGTTGAAACCAACCATGTCCTCCAATTAGCTGAAGAAAAACTTGTTTCTAGCACTTACCAGAACAAAACAAAAAGAGAAGGTTCTTCAATAAATAATGGAGTAAGTTTAAAGATGATATATCCCGTAAAAGGCAATACATTAATGTTGAATGCTAGTAGCTACAGTATTCTCCGACAAACTCCACCGCGATTATACAAAATGGCTGCTGAAAGCCTTAGTCAAGTTGATAGCAGAATGGAAGTGTGAAGAACCATCACTCAAGTGAAGACTACAGTTGTAATGCTGTCACATGTTAAGACTATCAGTAGATAAACTGTATCTTATCATGCTTATCAAATGCTCCATCATAGATATTGCAAGTGTAAGTAGAGTGACACTTTTTTTTTTTATTAGGTAATTTAAGTAGAATGACATTACATATTCCAAATACAACTTTTTCCCCTTACGGCATTATTGACTATACATTAAGCTTCTTGTGCATGCACGTAACAGACGTCCCTTTCGTCCAAGACGTTTTCAATTCACAACTCTCTAGAGTCGATACAAGTAAACTTTGACCACAATTTTCCTTCTAAATCTCTAATTACTATCTTCAAATGAAAAGTTTATCCTTTTATCCCTTTACCCTAAAAATCAGTTGACTTGACTCAGGTAAATTTGAAGTAACCAAAATATTGAAAGAGAGCGCGAAGTTACCTATTTTTTTCTAACGTCTACTATCTTTTTTCTCCTAATTGGAATGACATTGCTCCCATTTTGAAATATCCAAAATTGTTTAACATCACTTGTGTAACACAATAGCTTCAAAATCCAAATTCCTTCAGCTAATGAATCTAACCTACACTAGCATTTTCTTCCACTACTTCTTATACAAATCCACAAGTCAAATTAACATACTTGTGTCATCAGCAGTGGACAGAGGGACAACCTAATTTGCATGCAATAAGACTAAGAAAATGATTATGAAAAAAAAAAAAAAGATGAAGTCATATAACTCTGCTAAACTAGAAAATTAATACGAGATTTAGCAAATATTAGCACACCTAATTTGAATTTCAAAAATACTTCCGTTTCACTAAAAAAAGGTCCGATTTCTTCTCAGAAATTACTTCAATGTCACCACAGCATAACAAAATAGAACTTCACAGAAAACCAAAGTTGAAACCTTTTACCGGAAACTTCCACTAAAATTAAACAATAAGAAAAAAATGAGAGTTCTTCAGAGTTCGGAGAGGGCATAAGTGAGAAAAGGAAAGTAAAGAAAACGTACTCAGCGAGATCGCCGAGTTGACGCAAGATCCCGACGAGTCCAGCGACAGCAACACCGTCAAGAACGACCTTGGGATCCTCTTTATCGGCGTCCCGGTACAATTCCGGCGTTCCCAATCCGTACACATTTCTCGCCGTAGTTCTCACCAGCGGCATCGTGCCGTTTCACACTTCTCTCTACTTTCTCTCTCCACTCTATCTCACACTAAAATAAAAGTATTCTGAAATTGAATGTGGGAGAGAAGTAAAACAATAAATATAGTAATAAATGAAGGAATGATGAGAGAGAAAGTAAGAGAGGAGTAGTTGAAGGAGTGGAGCAGCTTAACTACTTACTGCTCAGACAGAGATAGTGATGTATAATTGTATATATATAGAGAGAGAGGAAGAAAGTTTGTATACTTGATATATGTAGAGAGAGAAAGCGATGGGTGTGAAGGTCTGTAGTTTTCAGCGGAGAAAGAGAGAGTGAAAATGGTGAATTCGTCCAAAGAGAAACGACATTGCCAACTCTGCAAGCCATGCTTCCCCTGGTGGGTGTATCATTACAGGTTGATGGACTCTGAAAAGACTGTTTTGCCCTTTAGCTGTACTGAAATTTCAGTTTTCCCTCTTTAGTTCAAGTATCATTTTTACCTTTCCCTTGTAGTTTGAGTTCCAACTGACAAGTTGGAGGGGTAATGACACAAAATTATAATGAGCAATTTAAAAATTAGTCAATTAGAAAGAAAAAGGAAAATAAAAGCGTAATTTGTAGATTTACATAAAAATTAGGACTCAAGGAGAATAAATCAACATAGTTTGAGCTTTCCTTTTTTTTTTAATCTTTTATGGGTGGTTATAAAGCCTTTTTTTATAAGGATTTATTTTACAAAACTTTCACCTTATTAATAGTGTTACTCAAAAGTGTTAAAAATTATTGATATCGAATGCACTCAAAAAAAATATACAAAAAGTTCTACCAAGTTCAAACAAAAAGAGTGTCAACCACATAGGATATTATGGTTTGGTCGCATAATATATGTATCTATGTCAAAGTGTCAAATGCACTTTAAAAAAACTACCGTAAAATTTACAAGTTCAAATAAAAAAGAATGTCAACTAGATAAGGGGCTATAGTTTGGTTGCAAAACTTAAGTATGTACATGAAGGTATCAAACTACAATTTTGTCCATTAAGTTTTCATTTTATGGAATTTTAATTTACTGGGGTAAATTAGAATTTTACTCATTCTGGCGTGAGTTATTTTATTTTGTGTCTCTGAGGCCTCTTTTTATCTCACATATTTATTGACTCATATCTTACACATCTGGATATACAAAATTCTGAGATTCACACAATTATGAGACAAAAAAGAGACTTTGGCGTTACGATTATGGATTCAGATATTAAGACTTCAGTCCCCGGAATAGGTGAAGATTAGCAGTTTAAAATGACAATATTGCCCTTCATTTACTTGTTTATTTGAACAGTGGGAAACATTTGGGGTTCCCATGAGCGTTTGTTTATTCCGCCGTGTATGGTAAGGTCACGGCGCCATTCTAAATAAAAGTATATTGTTTTAGTGTTACTAATAAAAAAGAAAAAGGTATTTGTCATCCTCTATTTTTTATGAAACATAGGATTTTTGCTTTAAGCCATTTTCTCTTCTCTTCATTCTTTGGTTGTTAATTATTTGTGCACATTCAGTCATTATTGCTCTTTTTTCTAATTTTATTCCGTTTTATATTATATATGTTTATGTCTTTTATTTACTTAATTTTTTTCCTATCACATGGGAAAGGAAAAGATAACAAGAATAACACATAATGCATGGAAGGCGATTATTAATATCACTAAATTAATAGTTTTTGTGATTATTTTACGTCGATAACTACGTTCTCGAATTTATTTATTCGTAATTGTCGATTCATAAAATAAAAATACGACTAAAGTGCTAGTACTAATTTGTGTAAGTTTTTCTTACTTCACATATTGTATGCAGTAACTTATTGATACAAGACACTTTTTTTATCTATGAATTGACTTCAATTGATAATAGTCTATTTTTTATTAATAGAACCGAAAACTATAACCTGTTATCTAGCATATTATAGCTGAAATATTAAAAGAACAGATGAAAAATTACGCAGAAATTGGGGTAATAAATACGACGCAACTTTCAAATTAAAGTTTAGCTATTCCAATTCTCTTCTTTTCCAGTAGATTACGAGGGATGCTTCTCTTGCTCAGTAAGAAGTAAAAAGATTATTGACATGCCCTGATAAATGTTTAATTCCTTTTGAAAGAAAGAAAAATAGACAATCAATGATCTGTTAAGTATCAACAAGTGACGGTCAAATAAGTAGAAAGAAAATTTTGGAAAGAAGAAAAAGGATGACGAGAAAAAATATTCTCCTATACTAGCTCAAGAATAGGAATATTATTAGCAGCACACCATTAGAAACGTCTTTCTTAAGATTAAGACATCTAGACGACAAAAGTATTTGAAGCATGCTTTTCCTATGTATGCTTACAAAAATTTTAAAAAATAAAAATAAAAAACAGGAGAGGCATATAATTAATAGACAAATTTTCATGCATATTCTATTTCTGAAATATCAGTTCAGATGACGAGGGTAACGGAGATAAGAATGTTGAGATGGATGTGCGGACACACCAGGTTAGATAAGATTAGGAATGAGGTTATTCGCGACAAGGTGGGTGTAGCCCTTATTGAGGAGAAGATGCGGGAACCGAGATTTAGGTGGTTTGGACATGTGAGGAGGATAAACACAGATATCCCGATGAGGAGGTCTGAGAAGTTGTCATTTGAGGGCCTACAAAGAGGTAGAGGTAGGCCGAACAAGAAGTGGGGGAAAGGTGATTAGGCAAGACAGGGTACATCTTTAACTGATCGAGGACATGACCTTTGATAAAAAGGTGTAGAGGTCGAAGATTCGGGTAGCAGGGTAGGTGGTCTAGATTATTCATACATGTAGTATTAATATGCACTCTCACATTCTGTTGGTAGTAGGTTTCTTTGACTATCCGTCATTTTCTTTTATTTTGATCACCTTTTTATCGTATTGTTTTTATGCTGCTTTTACATGGCTTTTGGTGTTGTCCTTCCTTATCTATCTCTTAATTAATACGGTGTTTATGTTTTCCTTAGCCAAGGGTCTATTGGAAACATTCTCTCTACTTTCACAAAGGTAGGGGTAAGGTCTGCATATACACTACTGTCACGACCCTAGTTCACCAATCGTGAACACGTCATGACGGCACCTAGTCTTCACGACTAGGTAAGCCTAACACAAATTGCAAAAGTAACAACATTTACGAAATTTATAATCAAAAACTAAATAACTTGAGTAATGTATGCAGTTACCGCCTGGCACATACAACTTAACACTTTAAATTCAGAAACTATCCCAAAGACCCGAAAACCTACGGGCAACACAGGCTAAGAGTAATACATAACACTGCTTTAATCATCCGAAAAGTCTATAACAAGGAAGAACGAAATAGCATCTAACTAACTAAAGGGGTAGAGTGAGAGGGAGACCCTCCGGTCTGCGGACGCGGCAGATATACCTCAAGTCTCCGAGATGCTCCCTGCAACTACTGATAATGCGCCTGCGTAGAGGTACCTGGATCTGCACATGAAAAACATGCGCAGAAGAGGCGTGAGCACACCACAGCGGTACTCAGTAAGTGCCAAGCCTAACATCGGTTAGGTAGTGACGAGGAAAGGTCAGGGCCCTACTGAGACAAAAATAATACAGTAGCAAAAATATTAACAGTGTAAAAATTTGACGAAATTAATGAACACAGCAGTGTAATAAGGCAAATCAATGAAATAATAATACTACAAAGACAGAACAGAAACACAGAGTAAACACAGCTAAATTGCAAAAATACCAACGAGGGTCTCCCAGGATACCGTCTCGTAGCCCTTTCCTCAACTGTTCAATGGATCTCCCGGGATACCGTCCCGTAGCCCAATCATCAATGTGCGGGGGATCTCCCGGGATACCGTCCCGTAGTCCCAAAATAAAAGTACAGGGGGATCTCCCGAGATACCGTCCCGTAGTCCCAAAATAAAAATACGGGGGGATCTCCCGGGATACCGTCCCGTAGTCCCAAAATAAAAGTACAGGGGGATCTCTCGGGATCGAACCCGTAGTCCCAAAGTAAACAAATAAGGGGGGGAGCTACCGGAATCCCACATCCGTAGTCCCAATGTAAATACGTAATCACAGCCAGAAACAAACCAAGGGAATGAAGTACGAAAAACAGAGCAGCAGATAGAACTAGTCTAGCATGCTTCACGTAGTATAATTAAGCAACTTAAGCAATTAGGCAGTTAAGTCAGTCAAACATGCTTTCGTAGCCTAGCACAAGTAATAAGCTTCAAGTAAGATAAGGCAAGTAAGAAGGGAAGCTAAATATTAACAACTTAAGCAAAAATCGGATTTTTCATCAATCGGCTCAAGTACGCGCCCGTCACGTCACGTACAACGCACTCAAATATCAAGAACAATCCTAAGGGGAAAGGTCCCCCACGCAAAATTAGACAAGCCACTTACCTCGAACCGATGCAAAAAATCAGCTAAGGAACGATGCCTTTGCCACGAGTATCCGACTCCAGATGGCCCAAATCTATTCAGTTCAATTACACATCGTAAATAATATTGCAAACAACTGATTACACTATTAAAATTAAAGCTAGGGCGCGAAAATAGGCAAAATAACCAAAACGCCCCTCAGGCCAACGGCTCGGAATCGAATAACTTTCGCATTTTCAGAACCCTCGTACTCTCACGAGTCTAACCATATAAAAATCTCTCAAATCGGAGGTCAAATGCCCACTCAAAATTACATAATTAAGTCTAAGAAGTTTCACCCATTTTTCCCAATTTTAGACCTTGAATTTGAATTTTCATGGTTGATTTAACTAGGTAATGATGAAATATAACTAGAACAGATCAAAGCAACGTTACCCAATGATCTTCTCTTCAAAACCCACTCAAAATCGCCTTCTCCCGAGCTCTCAATTGATTTTCCAACTTTTGAAATTAAGCCTCGGATAAACCCTTATCAGAACAGTCGTTTCCGCTTTTGTGGTCCCGCTTTTGCGGAAGAAGCAACCGCTTTTGCGGTTCCACTAAAGTGACCAGAGTCTGCTTCTGCGGATCTTTAACCGCATTTGCGGTTCCGCTTATGCGGAACGGAGACCGCTTCTGCTGTTTTCCTGAGGTGGTGCCCAATTCCGCTTATGCGATGAAGAAGCCGCTTATGCGGCGCCGCTTCTGCGGTTCCCAAGCCGCAGAAGCGGAAATACCAGAAGATGAGAAGTTCAACTGTTGCACACTTTAGGAAATTCTACCCGACGACCATCCGAAATCATCCCGGGGCCCCCGGAACCCTAACCAAAAACACCAATACAATCTAACACCTTATTCGAAATTTTACCAATCCTTAAAACATCTAAAACAACACCGGAAACCCGATTAAATCAAAGATTCAAGCCTAAGAACTTCAAGTTCATCCAAAACACGCTTTCGATCCGAAACCTACCCAACCCTCGCCCGAATGACCTGAAATTTTGCACACACATCCCAAATGACATAACGGAGCTACAACAACTTCCGGAATTCCAATCCAACCCCCGGATCAAAAACTCACTATCGGACCGGAAGCTTCAAAAATTCAAACTTCGGCGTTTCAAGCCTAGATGAGCTACGGACCTCCAAATTACATTCCGAACACGCTCCCAACCTCGAAATCACCTAACAGAGCTAACAGAACCATCGAATTTCCATTCCGAGGTCGTCTTCACACTGTTCCGAATACGGATCATTTTCCAACTCTTAAGCTCTCATTTAGGGACTAAGTGTCCCAAAACGCTCCGAATCCTAACACCGAACGTCCCGGCAAAACGAAATAGCAGAAATGAACTTAGGGGAAGCAATTAATGAAAGATCGGGGCGTAAATTCCAAAAATGACCGGTCGGATCGTTACAACTACCCTCCCAGATCCTATAATGTGGGATAATACTAGCTAGGCATGTTGTTGTTGTTGTTTCCGAAATTACCATTTATTTCTTTTTTTAACAATAGGTCTATTAAAATTAACAAAACTTTTTAAATACAATGCTTTAAGGTTCAAAAATGAAACAAAATTCTCAGAACAAAATAACTTAATAATTATCAAAATACCTTCTTAGAAAAAATTTTGTCAAAAACTTTTGCAAAAAATTATCCAACAGACAATTAAATCATAATCTTCAACTTTCTCATGAAAGAAAAAAACAAGAACTGCAGTCAATCATGTGGATTCTGGTCTCTAGATCTTGTGCTCTTTCTTTTGTCCAAACTCCAAAAGAATAAAATATGCGTAAATCCCCATCTAGACCTTTCCAAAATCCAAGATTTAGTAGAATTACTATTTAGTACTCTAACAACACCATTTCCTTGACTTAAAAAAAAATTAAAAATAGAAACAGCATCCTTCATGTCAGTAGACATAGTTGACTTCATCTGATCTATAAACTTCATTTAGCCGTTCGGAATCTTAGCGCTAACTTCAACTAATTAACGCAATTAAATAATTATTTTACTTACACAAAAAAGTTAAATAAACATAAGGGTCAAGGGCCCCAAAATATTCCGAATCCTACTTGAGACCCTTACACTATATTGATAGTGAGACAAGCCTTCTATCAATCAGTTCAAATGAAAACATTGATCACCAAACTCTTTCGTTACTTCTTATTTTCGATATTTATGTGTTTTATACAAGTAGACGTTAATAGATTTTTACATTAAAAAGAAGCAGTGTAATACCATACTTTAATCGTTTGATGTTTTTCAGACCCTTGTGAAACAATATATTTAAATTTAGATTTTCAAAATTGTACTTACTCCTTGAAATCTTGATTCTTCAACATGTTACAGTAAGGGATCGTTTATCTACATTTATTTAATGCTACTATTATTTGTTTGGATAATTACTGAGAGCTCAAATTTGGTCCCTACTACCATAAAAAAAATACAAAAGAAAGATATGGATGGTTAACTCTAAAATTAAATATAAAAAGAGTAGTAACACATGGAATTCAATCTCTTTTCAGTTATTTGTAGGTTAAAAGATTAGGATTCATAGACTAACATTGTTTTATTAATTTACATAACATTTAAAGTAGACCAAATAAATAATGTACATAATTTCACAAAGATACTATATGATAGCTGTCTGCATGATAAGATATCCGAGGAAAAATATAATAAAATGACGCTACTTTTATGTATCATTACTGTCTTTTCCAATGTTATAAGTACAACTACAGTTTCATACAATTACCTCATTACTTTATATATCCAAACAAAGGGTCCGAAACTTATCTAATGTTTTTTTGACAAGAAGCACGTTTCTATAGTACCTAAATTCTATAACTACCTAAAATGCATTATTATACTGCAAATTACTTTAACGAAAATTTAACCGTTAAAGTAATTTGCAGTATAATACTGTGTATTACTAAAAATTTATTTTACTTAAACGTAATATAGTACTGTATTTCACTCTGATTTTGGGCCCCAGCTTTATTTTATTAAAGTAATTCGTAGTACTATACTGCGGTATTGCGA